>JASPKP010001204.1:10000-25000 GCA_030674155.1 Stramonita haemastoma
ACATTCCCTTTTGGCATACAATCCCTTTTGGACATACATTTCCTTTTAGCATACATTCCCTTTTGGCATACAATCCCTTTTGACATACAATCCCTTTCTCCATGCACTGTACTAAGGATGTTTTGATATGTTGCCTAGAGTTCTGATTGGCATACAATTCCTTTTCGGCAAACAATCCCTTTTGGACATACATTTCCTTTTAGCATGCAATCCCTTTTCACATACAATCATTTTGGGCAGACAATCTCTTTGGGAATACATTTCCTTTTAGCATACAATCCCTTTTGGCATACAATTCCTTTTGGCATACAGTCACTTTTGGCATACAATCCTTTTCTTTTTCCCCACCACTCAGGCAGCTAAAGATGACAGGCTTGTGTGAAGGGGAAAAGAAAATGGCTTGATGGTGAGATTCTACACTTTTGTCCAAAGATTAACCCCTTTAGATCCAACACTTCTGTCCAAACATTAACCCCTTTATGTACAACACCTCTGTCGAAATATTGGCCTCTTTAGGCCCAACAATTTTTTTTTCCACTTTTTTGTCCAAACATTAACCCCTATAAGTACAACACTTCTGTCTAAATGTTAACTTTTTAGGCCCAACACTTCTGTCTAAACGTTAACTTTTTAGGCCCAACACTTCTGTCTAAATGTTAACTTTTTAGGCCCAACACTTCTGTCTAAACGTTAACTTTTTAGGCCCAACACTTCTGTCCAAACATTAACCCCTTTAGGTCCACAACTTCTGTCTTAATACCCACCACTTCAGGACAAAGGCTTCTGTCCAAACATTAACCCTTATATACCCAACATTTCTTTTCAAATATTAACCCTTTAGGTCCAACACTTCTATCCAAACATTAAAACCCTTTTCACAGAACTGACAGTTTGGCCCAGGCCAACGGCTATGTTAAGCACTGTTGCAAGCTCTATGCTAATGGTTACATTGAAATGATGTTGTTCTTGAAAATACCATGATTGGATAGTACTTCAGGCTTTATAGCATAACAGCTTCAACTGTCATCCTACCTATCTCACCTGTTGGTCACCGAGTTAGGTGTTAGTTGCCACACAATGAGAATGACATGTCCTCTGAAAGAAAAAAGAATATCAGCACTACCATTATGAGAAATAACTCAAAGTAATGACAGAAGGGTAAGTGGAATTAAGGTTATAAATTCGAGGCATACAGGCACCTAAAACTCACTCAAAGAAGTAAATTTGCTACCTCTTTTAGAAGGATGAAGCTGTTCAGTAAAATCATACCGTTAGAAGCTTTTCTGTCTGAGAGTCAGTCATCAGTAAAATGCTATGTAGTCTCAAACAGAGAATATCTACAGATCTTGACAGTTATCTTCAGGTACATCTATTTGAACTAATACCATGTATTTGTTTATAAACTGCAATGTTGGATATTTCTGTCTATTCAAGTCATGCCAATAGCACCTCAGGTACTCCAATGGGAGCACAGCATACCTGAATAGTTATGATGTTGGTTATTTAGACCTTTGTAAAAAGAAGTAACCACTAATGCAAGTACTTAAGCTTATAATGTAAAACAGTGCCTAGATGTCATGTATCCCAATCATATTATTATTTTACTGATGAATTTGTATGTATTTTTATATTAAAAAAAATGTAGGGTGTGCTTTTTTAAATTTTCCCCCAAAGAAAAAGAAATCATACTGTCTTGGGAACCAATTTTGAAAGTTTACTTCAGAGCTGTGTGCTATTATTATTTTTTTAGAGTCTTGTGCTTGATAGTATCTATTACATGGGTTTTTTTTCTTCAAATAACACATTGTGTTGACCCCAAGGCTGTGCTATAAGTTAGTGTCATATTAGAGGTCATTTTCTGATTTGCCATTAGAATAATTATTGTTGTAGAATTTGATTGCTCAGTAAATGTCATTTAATTTAATTAGCTTACCCCCTAAAAGATAAGATTTTAAAAATTGTCCATAAAAAAGACAGATTTTAAGAGATAAAATAAAAAATCGGGAAGGATTTTAAAAATCAAATAAAACAAACATTCTACAATCAAGGTCGGTGTCCTAGAGAGCAAAGAGAATGAGGATCACTATAACTGGAATCTTTCTGCAAGTTTTTTTATACTCAAACTTGTCTTTGAATTCGGGGGTGAAAGAATTCTTAAGGTTAGAATGAATTTTCAGCCCCAAATTTAAATGGCAGCTTGTTAACAGCAGTTCGTCAGTCTCTGCCTGATTATCCCTATTGAAATTGCACTTACCAGTGAATGGGGTGGAGTTTACCATCCAGTGTGGTGGCCTTTACCATTCAAGGTGGTAAAATCTAACTTTCATGGTAGATTCCAGGTCACAGTCCATTAGTTTCTCTCACTTTCACCTACTCTTGTCTGCTGTCCATGTCATCCTATCCCACCTAGGGTTGATCATTGCAGGAACTGATAGCTTTAGACTTTGTAATAAGATGGGGTGCCTTAATTTTTAGCACTGGACCCTGTACTGAGTTATTCTGGATTTTTTTTAAATTATCATATATCAAGGATAATGGGATAAGCACTCTTGTGTTTTTTTTACATCCAGTCCCCATGTGTATGCAGTTTTGTACATGTCATCTGTTCCCACTGTCACACAAAGACCTACTCTTACAAAAAATGGAACAGGATTTAACGTGTACGCAAGATGTTCTGCGTGCATTTACACACGGGGCATCGGTTTATAGTCTCATCTGAAGGACTAGATTTGAGTGCTGTGTGGTCCTCTATTTCAGGCAGTTGCAGACAGTTCCCATGTGCCATTGGATAAAGATGTCCCAGACCAAGAAAATGGGATCCTTCCCAGTGCAATGAGTTTCCCACTTCTGCATGGATCCATTTTGCAAATTCACCACTGGTCCATCAGGATACCAACCAACTCAAGATCCATGAAAATCCTCCTTCCTCCTTGTTTGTCCGTTGGAGCGACAAGGACCATCCATTTATCTTGGAGGGGGGTGGGGAGGTCATCAATGGTGAGTGTGGAGATGGCTGATAAGCCCAATCCACGCTTGGAGAGTTCTGCTGCAGTGGGGACGGGCCATGAAAATAGATACGTGCCAAATTAGCAGGCAGAGGAGACCACTGGGAGCTGTAAGGCTAAATCTGCCCATAGGGTTGCTTGTGGGGCCAGTGGTCACTCTTTTAATGGATCCAGAGAAACTAGAACGTCCAGTTCGCATCCACGGCAACCAGCTAAGCATTCTTTTTTGGGTATCTCCGCCCATGCTCACCTGAGGAGGGGGTGGGGGGTGGGGGGTGGGGGGGGGGCAGCTGTTGTTCTTGGAAAGCCCAGCTAGCACAGAGAGGGAATGGTCAACAGTTGTGGCCTTCTCCTTTTTCAAGGAAATGTGCACACAGCACGCAGGTTACACCTGTCCAACACCTCGTTCAGGATCCCCAGATAAGTGCAAGTGGCGCTGCTCTTGTTGTGGCGACGCACTCTTCCTGGGGGAGAGCAGTTCAAATTTTATGCAAGGGAAATCTGCCGTGATTTAAAGGGGTTTTCAAATACAACTATCCTAGATGAATCCAAGTTCTAATCCCTAGTATGTTGTTCAGAATGCCAGGTAAGTAGAAGAGCACCTAGATGCATACAAGTACAAGAGCACCTAGATGTCTCTAAGTACAAGAGCACTTAGATGCCTAGAATCCTCCGAGTACAAGAGTACCTATATGCCTCCAAGTACAAGAGTACCTAGATGCAGCCAAGTCCAAGAGCACATAGATGAACCCAAGTACAAGAGCACTTAGATGCATCCAAGTACAAGAGCACTTAGATGCATACAAGTACAAGAGCACCTAGATGCATACAAGTACAAGAGCATTTAGATGCATCTAAGTACCAGAGCACCTAGATGAATCCAAGTGCAATAGTACCTAGATGCGTGCATATACAAGAACACCCAGATGCATCCATGGTCAGTTCACCAGCTAATGGTCAGATGTTTGGACAATCTGTGCCATGGAAGATGCCCAGTGCTCAGTTAAATCCTGTTCTGCTTTTCGTAAGAATAGGCCATCGTGTGCCGGTGGGAACAGATGACAATATTTACAAAACTGCATACACACTCGGACCGGATGAAAAAAAGCACATGATTGCTTATTCTGTTATCCTCGATATAAAAGAATAAGTAAATAAAAAAAAATAAAAATAAAAAACCCAGCCACAGACAAACGCGAGTAGAACATCTTGCGCACACGTTAAAACCCGTTCCCTTTTTGGAAGAGTAGGCCATAGTGTGCCGCGCGATGGGGACGGATGACAAAACTGACAAAACTATATACACACGAGAACTGGATTAAAAAAAAAAGAAAAGCACACGAGTGATTATGCCATTATTCTCGATATAAAAGAATAAACAAACAAATAAGTAAGTAGATAAGTAAGTAAACAAACAAACAAACAAATAAAAAAATAAAAAAATAAAAAAAAAATAAATAAGAAAGAAAGAAAGAAAGAAAAAAAAGAAACAAAGAAACAAACAAACAAAGAAAATAAAATGAATGAGGAAAAAGTTTGGGGCCCCAAAACGGAGATTCGAACCACCACACACTTGGAACCTGGAACTTTTCGCTTTATAGACAAGGGCGTTACCTCTATAGACCACAGATCCATGCTGGTGAGCGTGAGGCTGTAACCACTTGGCCACCACACAGTGCTGAAATGGGAGGAGAGGGTTGACTGTAGACTGGTGTTGTAGGGAAACTGATGCTGCTGAGTCGATCAGTCTGCTGGACATTTCCACATCAGTCTATGGCTGACCATCCCTTCCACACACACACGTATACACACACACACACACACACACACACACACACACACACACACACACACACACACACACACACACACACACACACACACACACGTATACACACACACACACACACGCACACACACACACACACACACAATGCATACACACATGCACATACATAGATACGCACACACACACACACACATACCTACATACCTACATACACACACTTTTACATTCACACACGCACTTACATTAAATTTTAGTCTTTCAGACAGATGACACGATTTACAAAAACTGCATACACACAGGGATTGGATGTAAAAAAGCACAAGAGTGCTTATCCCATTATCCTCGATATAAAAGAATAAAATAACTAATAAAAATTAAATTAAAACACACGTATACACGCACATACATACGCATATACACATACACACACACACACACACACACACACACACACACACACACACACACACACACACACACACACACACACACACACACACACACACACACACACACACACACGTATACACGAACATACACACGCACATACATATGCACATACATACATACAAATATACACACACATACATACGCACATGCACTTACATACACACATACATACACACACAAACATACACATACACACTTACATGCGCACACGATCACACACATACATACACACACACTTACATATACACACACTCCTCACACACACACACAAACACACACACATACACATACACACACATACACATACACATAAACACACACACACAGAGCCCCCCCCCCCCCGTACCCCCTGCCTTGTCTCTTTTCATTCCCTCTGTCTCTGTCTCTGTTATTAGTTACTTTTAGGTGTCCCATAACCTGTGTGGTCGTAGGGGAGCGAGGTGTCAGAGACCTCAGCTTCTCTAGGAGCCAGCATGTTGAGGGCGGCACCCATCTCCTCTTCCTCGCTGCTTTACCTTCCCTGACCCTAAAGAAGGCAGGCACCCATTTACAGCTGGATGAACTAGGGGAACTGTCATGTAGCCAAGGTGCGCAAACAGTCACCCATCCAACTGGCAACCACGCTCGATGCTGCATAACTTGCCTCGGGGAAAGCCAGGGCTCTGACCACTGAACTATCCCGTAGTTGCTTTTACTGTCTTCAAATGTATTTGTTTCCCTATAAGAGCGGATTTTTTTTTTACATAATTTTGCCAGTGACACACTCTTATTGCCGTGGGTTCCATTATGTGCTTGAATAAGCTCAATATGCTGACCCTGGAGAAGCTGAAGTCTATGAGGCTTCGCTCTCCTCTGACCACATAGGGTATGGGAACACTTTACCTTTTACTTTTCTATAGCACAGCTCCCGCTTTCACACCTGTACTTCTCATCAACTGTGTGCTCACGATCCCATAGTAGCTCCCTGGTGGGATGTGTGAGTCACAGTATGATAATATTCTGGATGTTATGCCAAGGAACGCGGGACAACAGCCATCCCTCCTCCCTCCATAGTGGCCTGGTGGCTTAGAGGTAACACACAGGTCAAGAAAACGGGACATCGCTGGGGGGGGGGGGGGGGGGGGGGGGGGGGTTAACCCCTCCCCCCTCCCCCCTCTGTTGGAGCCGGAGCCCAAATCTGTTTCCTCCATCAGATAACTAGACCTTGAGTGGATGGTTTTGATGATAGTCTTTCTATTCTATTCTATTCTATTCTATTGTCCTGAGCTTTTCCTTTGCTGCAAAGTCGTTTGAAGATCTGAACTGGTCTTTTGCTTGAACAGAAAATCTGTCAGATTTTATCAACAGACTTTGCAGCCATTCTCAGCCACCTTGGCTGTCCACAACAACCAGCTGCTTTACTGCTGTCTGTCCAACTGTCAAACAGTAACAGAGAGAGCACAGGCATCAGTATCCATTGGCATGTCCATTTAGTGGCAGATGGGGGGGGGGGGGGGGGGGGGCTGCATGATTTTCTTTTGAAGTTAATCTTGTGTATGAACTTTAATCTGGTTAGTGGTAAGAAACTGACATAGAACATGGCAGCAGAGGGTGCTCAGAGGAGAACCCCTCCCCCCTTGAACAAGTGTTTGGGGCCTTTTTATCTTCCTAGAAATTACCTACTTTTTTGGTTTGGTTTAGTTTGCCTGAATACATTTGAAAAGTGTTGAAAATTTCATAATTTTGAGAGAACTAGGTGAAAATATTTTTGGGGAGGGAATCTTTAAAGTTTGATCCCCTATGTAAAATTTCGTAGGAATCTTAAGCACATATTCTTCTTCATCAAACGTTCAGATAGCAGCTACTGTTGTCTTTTAGAATGTACCCCTTCTCTGTCTCCCCTTTTTATCAGGAAAAAAGGTCAAACTTATGATGATGTAAGAAAAAGTCTAAAAGCATACACACAAAGTAATTGATGGTTAAAGGGAAGTAACTATTTCAAAGGAGACTAAACCAAGTGGCAGCATGAGTAAATTCCCTTAGGTTAACAAAATTCTAAGTGTTTTCTTTTTTTTCTTTGGATGTACTAAAAGGTAGGACTCAGTAATTTGAGGCTTAGTAAGTGTTGTGTTTATAGCTATGACACTGTTTTGAGGCATAGTAAGTGTAATATTTACAACTATGACAGTGTTTTGAGGCAAGGTAAATATCATATTTATAGCTGCGACTCAGTGTTTTGAGGTGTCGTAAGTATGGTTTTTACAACTATGACACAGTGTTTTGAGGCAAGGTAAATATCGTATTTATAGCTACGACTCAGTGTTTTGAGGTGTAGTAAGTATCCTATTTATAGCTACAATTCAGCCCAATGACAACGACAACCACGCAGTCCAAGAAAATAATCTCTAATTTGGTGGCCATTGTTGCTCTGGTCTCATGGTGGTTTCATCTAAAATTTCTTATACACCTACATGCACCTTGTGAGTTGCTGTCCAAATTTTTTTTTTTTTTGGGGGGGGGGGGGGGGTCAGAGGCTTATGGGAGAAGAACTCCAGAAGGACAGATGATGGGCGCCGCCCTCAATATGCTAGCCCCTAGAGAAGCCGAGGTCTCTGATGTCTCACTTCCCTATGACCACATGGTCATTTCATTTACCCAATCTGACTTGTTATTATTGTTAATGTTATTATTATTATCATTAAAATTTCTTTAGTTCCTTTTGAGTTTATTTTGTTGTTATGAGTTGTAACAATGTTGTAGCTAAATATTTTTTGGGTGGGGTTTCTTGGTTGTACTTTGCTTGTTTGCTTTCCGCTTCATTTTTGTTAGTTTGTCTGTTTTTTGTATAAGTGGTTTCTCTGGAGATTTTTTTGAAATAAGTTTTTTGCTAGATAGATGGTTGGATGAAAAAAAAAACAAATTCATTGCTTACTCAATGTATCATCTGGAAATAAAATTTTGACTTTGACTTTGATGACTGAGATATCACTGTCATCAGTAAAGGGGCTTGTTAGATGGTGTTCTGGGTATGTTAGCTCAGAGCAAGCACCACTGAACACCACTGTCATCAGTAAAGGGGCTTGTTAGGTGGTGTTCTGCATATGTTAACTCAGAGCAGGCACCACTAAACACCACCTAAGTGATGCAGCAGCAGTGCAGGGCTTCTCTGGCTGGGCGACCTTGCATTGGTAACCTCCGTGTGGACTTCTGGTCTTGGGGATTGGACACAACCATCCTCGGGCTGGTTTAATGAAAGTGCCCTTGCAGGTGAACTTTTACCCTCATGCTTACCAAAGGTTGTCATCCTCCAAACAGCTGAAGTTAGAGTTGAGTTTTAATGTACGAAGACTGTAACTCGCGCTCAGACGTATCTGGCAAACTGAACTGTCTATGTAAGTCAAGTCAAAGTCAAGTCAAACTTTGTATTTTCAGATGGTACATTGAATAAGCAGTGCAACTGCTTTTTATTTCATCGAGCCATCCATGTAACTTTAGCTGTGAGGTCAATCCTAGCATACATCCCTGAAGTTGGAATACTGCTACTTTCATGGTGGGCCAAAAGAAAAAAAAAAGTGGTAACAAACGGAATATTTCTCCGTTGGTGAACCTCGGAGCTTTAGCCAAGGAATGAAAACAACAGCAACAATAACAAACACAAAAACTGCTATATCTAATCATCTATAGTGTTTCTCGTTAAGTTTTGTATTTTGTATTTTGTACTACTTTATGTCACAGCAGATTTCTCTGCGTGAAATTCGGGCTGCTTTCCCCGGGGGGGGGAGAGCTTGCCGCCACAAGTGCAGCGCCTACCCATTTTTTTTCTTTTCCTGCATGCAACTGTAGTTGTTGTTGTTTGATACTTTATTGGACAAATTTTTTAAAAAGTTTTGACCAACAAAAAAACTAATTGAACTGGCCTTTGTCACTGACAACACATGTCAAGCAATTAAGGTGCCTCAGTGACAAGAGTTCAGTTTAATCAAATCAAGACACATCGATGCAGAGACGAAGGCAGCAGGAATGACGTGGGCCGAGCTGAAGAGGATCACCCAGAGCCGAGTCCTTGGAGGAGTGTTGTTACGGCCCTTTGTTCCCAAGGAAATTCACAGGCATAAGTAAGTAAATAAACCAAGACACCACTAGTCCCTGACCCTGATGTTTGGTCATAAGGTAAACGTGGCCTACAACCTATCATTAATTAAGGTAGAGAACGGACTCTCAGAGACCTCAGCTTCTTCTTAAGGGGGCAGCTTCCTGAGGGCGGTATCCATCTCTCTCTCTCTCTCTCTGTCTCTCTCTCTCTCTGCTTCTCTCTGCTTCTCTCTGTCTCTCTCTGTCTCTGTTTCTCTCTCTCTCACACACTGTGCGCGCGCGCGCGCGTGTGTGTGTGCGTGTGTGTGTGTGTGAGTGTGTGTGTGTGTTTGTGTGCGTGTGTGTGTGTGAGTGTGTGTGTGTGTGTGTGAGGGAGAGAGGGAGAGGGAGGGAGAGACAGACGGACAGACAGACGGACAGACGGACGGGCAAACGGACGGACGGACGGACAGATAGACAGACAGACAGACAGACAGACAGACAGACAGACACAGAGAGAGGAGAGAGAGAGAGAGAGAGAGAGAGAGAGAGAGGAGAGAGAGAGAGAGAGAGAGATGAGAGAGAGAGTGAGAGAGAGAGAGAGAGAGGAGAGAGAGAGAGAGAGAGAGCAAAACAGAAGGTTACGCATACTGTGTTAGCTTTTTCACGTGTTTGAAAGTGCGCGAGCCAAGGGACCTGACAGAACGTAGCGATATGGAAGCCTTGTCACAGACTTGTGTATACGATGGTTATGTTTGTTGTGCCCTCCACCCCTTTTCCCCAATTTGCAATGGGCGAAAGTGCTACCCAGCGATTCATCGTAATGTGAATGTAAACTTCTTCACCATGTCGTGGAATCCATGCCATGCCGACCCTCTGGGTTGTAAAAACGATACATTTTTTTTTGTTCTGAAAATGTGTGTTTTGTGCCCAGTCCCCCTCCCGCTGTCCCTTGTGAATGGGCTTAACAAGCTTAACACAATAAAATATTGTCATTGTCATTGTCATTGTCATTGTCTCTCTCACACACACACACACACATTCGTACACATTTCTCTCTCTCTCTGCTTCTCTCTGTATGTCTGTCTCGTCTGTCTGTCTCTGTATACCTCTCTCCCTCTGTCTGTCTGTCTGTCTGTGTGTCTGTCTGTCTGTCTGTCTGTCTGTCTGTCTGTCTGTCTGTCTCTCTCTCTCTCTCTCTCTCTCTCTCTCTCTCTCTCTGCTTCTCTCAGCTTCTCTCTGTCTGTGTATAATATATGTGTCTCTGTGTGTCTCTCTCTTTGTCTCTCTGTCTCTCTCTCTGTGCTTCTGTCTGTCTATCTCTGTCTATCTCTCTCTGTGCTTCAAATACGACCATTGATTGGGAGTCATTATGGCAAGCAGGGAGTAATTATGGCAATCAGGGAGTCAGTATGGCAAGTGGGGGGTGCATTATGGCAGCAGCGGTATCATTATGGCAAGCAGGGAGTCATTATGGCAAGCAGGAAGTCATTATGGCATGCGGGGAGTCATTATGGCATGCGGGGAGTCATTATGGCATGTGGGGAGTCATTATAGCAAGTGGGGAGTCATTGTAGCAAGTGGGGAGTCATTGTGGCAAGTGGGGAGTCATTGTGGCATGTGGGGAGTCATTACGGCATGTGGGGAGTCATTATGGCATGTGGGGAGTCATTATGGCATGTGGGGAGTCATTGTGGCAAGCAGGGGGCCATTATGGCAAAAGTATAATACACACACACACACAGACACACACAGACATACAGACACAGACACACGCACACACACAGACACACACAGACAGACACAGACAGACACACACACACACACACACAACACACACACACACACACACACACACACACACACACACACACACACACACACACACACACACACACACACAACGCTGTCCTGTGCCGGGTGAATAGCACAGCTGGCACGTGACAGTGTGTGTGTGCTGGTATGTAAACCAAGCCAAGTCACAACAAGTCAAGTCAAGTCAGATTTTTGCCTCCTAGCCAACTAGATAGGTAGGTAGGCCTCTGTCAGTCCGTGTCGACTATGGAATTCGCGCCAAAAGAAAGGTCAAAATTTTGTTCAGCGACAACATCGGCTGTGGCTGGTCAGTCCGATGCGGGAGTGGCAGTCTCTGTTGCATCTGATGCAGATGTGGCTTGTCGAGGTGGCTGGAGTACATGCCTTCCGCTTGGCTCTCTTTTCGTTTGCTGCGGTGTGGATCTTTTCTTCACCACACTTCAGCTGTTTGTGGACAACACTGCGCCATTTGCTGCGGTCAGCCGCTACCTCCTCCCAGTTCTCTGTATTGATGTCCAGGGCTTTTTTTATGTCACGCTTGCAGACGTCTTTGTAGCGCAGTTGGGGGCGGCCAATGCTTCTCTTGCCGACTAGCCAACTAGACAATGACTATATGACCAAGTTAATATAGTCTTTAATAGTCGTTAATATAGTTGTTTTTATTTTTAACTGCGTTCAATATCGTAATAGAATACTGTACAAATTTAATTGGTATTGTTAATATAGTTGTGTTTTTTTTTTAAACTGCGCTCAATATCTTAATAGAATAGTGTACACATTTAATTGATATTTGTCTTATCATACAATATATTATAACACTTTGGTTTATGTCTTAAAATGCGCAGCATGTGTGCGAAAGTTTTTAATAATTTTGTGTTTGTGAGTGTGTATGCGTGCATGATCCATGTGTTAGTGTGTTATGTGTGGATGCGTGGGCATACTGGTGCGCACACGAATGTTTGTAATTTTACTTGAGCGAGTTTGCGGCTGGCTGAGGTGACTTGTGGGTGCTCTTTGTGCTGTGATGGGTGCATGCTGATGTTCAGAACCTGTGTTGAGCTATATTGATGTTATTTTTGTGTGGTTATTGTTTTTTTTTTTATATACAATATGGCTTGTAACCCACCGGAATTTCTCTGTTTTAGAGATAATAAAAGTATTTTGAATTTGAATTGAATTTGAATTCGAAATCCTACAGGGATTCTTTAATCGAGGAGTTAAGGAAGAAGCAACAGCAAAGTGAGAGGCTTGTTAAAAATTTTATTTTATTTATTTATTCATTTTATTGTTTTATAACGAGGATAATGGAATAAGCACTCATGTGCTTTTTTTTACATCCAGTCCCGTGTGTATACAGATTTTTTAAATGTCATCTGTTCCCACCGGCACACGATGGACCTACTCTTACGAAAAGCGGAACAGGATTTGACGTGTGCGCAAGATGTTTCTGCGTGCGTTCACACACGGGTCCTCGGTTTATAGTCTCATCCGAGAGGACTTTGGGGAGAGTGGAGTCAGCACTGTTGTTAACTCCAGGAGAAAAATCTCCTTATACAGAGACTGTATGATCAGTGGCTTTCTTTCCACTCATGGAATTCCACTTTACAGCTTAGTCTTTAGTGATCGACTATGGCTCTCTGACTAGGAGGCTTGACTTGTACAGTCCTTATGTGCTGCAGCCTGGGGGCTGGTTGGCCTTTGGAGAACATCTCCAACGCTGACTGTCTTTATGCCCACTTGGCCGAGAGAGAGTGGGGATGTAATGTGGGCAAGGCATCTCTGCTATAATCAAATTTCTGCCCAGTTTCCGAAACAGCAGCTGCCTCCTCTGTTGTTTTGTGAGGTCATCGTCGAACACGAGGGACGAATGAAATAAATACAAGAAGGGGGGGGGGGGGGGGGAGGAGGAGGAGGAAACTGGAATGTGTGTGTGAGTGAGTGTGTGTGTGTGTGTGTGTCTGTGTTGTGATAGTCTGTGTGTGTGAGGGAAAATTGATTATGCATTCGAGTATCTTCTACCTTGAAATCGGATTTCATTCGCTAGTTTTTTGTGTGCTTTTTTTCGTTCATAGCAAGTCACAGAAATGATCTTTTCTTCGGCTATTTTTGATTCTGATTTCATGTACTACTTTATTCTTTTATTTTACTTATAGCTTGTTCTTTTTTTTTACTTATAGCTTGTTTATTTTTCGACTTATAGCAAATCACACAGATTATCTCACCCTGGTGATGACGTCATCTTCTTCCGGCTACGTCACTGTGGGAAGACCCTAGGCGGGGAAGCCCCTAAATACGTGAACAAAGACGTGTTTCGTACCAGACCAACACAGCGCCCATGGTCAGCTTCAAAGAACTAGCTGAGAATCTGACCAACGTCATTCTCTTTCGCTACACCCTGTCTCCCCACCCTCCGAAAAAAACCAAACTCTGGAGCAGGATGCGTGAGTTGAAATCGGATTTCGCCCACCTGGTCAGCACCACTCGGCTCAGTCTTCAAGTTCAAACCTCCTCTTGCATCAACACCACCTGTTTCAAGCTGTTCTTTTCTTTTTTCTCCGACGCGGAACGCCCTCGTCAGTTACCTGGAGGTTTGTGGAACTGTTCTGTAGAGCACTATGCCCGATTCTTCCACCACCACCTGGCTTGTAACTTGAAACCCGAGTGTGAAGATGGACGGGACGAAACAGGGGCTTGTCCCTACAGCAGCCCCAGTGTCAGGGGCTGATCGCGTTGTGTACCGCTGCTACACCATCGTTCAAACTTGAAAAGGGTTCAGCAGTGATAAGAAGGATTGGAGCAAGAGGGCCAACGGATATTGTAACTCCATACAAAGCACCTTGAGCTTGCCCACGTGTATCTATAACTGGTACGGGCTCATGCGGAACAGGACCAAAATCCACAGACGTAGGTTGGAATACCTGTGGGTAGGTATGTACACGGACGTGAGATCGCTGCCCAGTATGTCGTGCACAGCATCAGCCAAGAGGACATGTCAGTTCTGCATCATTCTGTGGGCTACCACAGTTCCACCGTTTGGAAGGGAGGTCGTGTTTAAGCACGACTTCCAAACCTACTCTCTTCGCCACGTCCTGCGTGTCTAGTCCTATGATGTTTTACCTCGAGTTTTATGGCGCTGTGTGCAAACTCACCCACACCACCCACGCAGAGGACGATGTCAGATATCTGCAGGGAATTTCTGTTTCTAGTTTAGAAAACCATACCCCTGGAAGGACAAAAGGGTATGACGAAATGCCTGGAGGGTCACGTCACACATACCTTCCTTTTGTGTGGTTCCAACTGGTTTAAGATATGCGGTGAAGAAGCGACCTTTCCTTGTAGGTTTAGTCAACAAGGCAGACCGTCTTCCAGCTTGGATTCATCAGAACGTTCCCTGTCTTCGGTTTCCTACCTTTAAGTGTTCTGATAAGGATTCTACCTTGTTGTCTTACACCTTGCTGTGTGACTTCCTCACCGACTGTCCCGACAACAGTGACGAATCCTTCTGTCCACTACCCTCCCTGCAGTAAGAAGTTCAGATGCGACGATGGTCAGTGCTTGTCCTTCGACGCTGTATGCGATTATATATTTCAGTGTCGGGACAAATCCGATGAAAAAAGTTTGCAGCCGGTTAAGACAGCGGATTATAACAAGCTTCTCAGTACACTCTGCATCCCACCCTCATCATTTCGATAATGTCAAAATGTTCGTTGCCACCCTATGAACGGGAACGAGTCTTGCCCCAACAGCCATTACCGCTGCACCGGAGAGTTCAACGATTGCCTGCCTGTGTACACACGCTGCAATGGCATGTACGACTGTTTGGACCACGGGGGACGAAGTCGGGTGCGTAGAAATGAAATGCCGGGATATTTCAGTGCCGACTTTCTCAAA
>JASPKP010001204.1:30000-31078 GCA_030674155.1 Stramonita haemastoma
ACTACTCAACACAGGATCGTGAAGCATGGAAAAAGATCTCTGTTGCGTCTTCTCTCATGTCCCCCTACGTCCTTTGGGACATGGGACTGAGTGAGTGAGGTGAGTGAGTACATTCTTCGTCAATAATGTTTTACTCTGTAGTTTTGGCCATGTTTAGCTCCATGTCATACATCCGACAACACTTACGTTTACTTTTTTTTTTCTAGGCCAATTTCGCTACACTCCTACAACAATAATTCTTTAATTTTTGTTTCTGCTACACTAACGCGATTAGTTAAATTTCGTCTCGTTTTTTCATCGTTGGAATCCCTAAGCTGTTAAAAAAAAACCAACAAGCACAACCTCCTACAACAATACTTCTTTAATTCTAAACCACAACCTCCTACAACAATACTTCTTTAATTCTAAACCACAACCTCCATAAACAATTACTTCTTTAATTCTAACCACAACCTCTACAACAATACTTCTTTAATTCTAAACCACAACCTCCTACAACAATACTTCTTTAATTCTAAACCACAACCTCCTACAACAATACTTCTTTAAATTCTAAACCACAACCTTCTACAAACAATAATTCTTTAATTTTTGTTTTCTATACCTAACGGGATTGCCTAAACTCGTCATCGTTTCTTCCTCGATGTAAGCCCTAAGCTGTTCAAAAACCAACAACAAAAACAAACACCAGCATAATCATCCTCTTCATCATCATGATCAACAACAACCCAACCTCTCTACAACAATAATTCTTAATTCTAAACCACAAACCTTCTACAACAATAATTCTTTAACTTTTGTTTCCACTACACTAACGCGATTCGTCTCGTTTTTTTCATCGTTGTAAGCCCAAAGCTGTTTAAAAAAAACAACAACACCAGCGTCATCTTCATCATCATCATCATCACAACAACAACCACAACCTCTTACAAACAATAATTCTTAATTCAAAACCACAAACTTCTACAACAATAATGCTTTAATTCTTTGTTTTGTTGTTGTTTTCTTCTTACCAACAATAATTCTTTAACTTTATTTTTCTACCTACACTAACGCAATGGCCTAAATTCGTCTCGTT
>JASPKP010001205.1:0-7500 GCA_030674155.1 Stramonita haemastoma
AAGTTCAATACAGTTACAATTACAAATACTTACCATCTCAAAAACAGACAAAAGTCAGGTGGATTATTGCTATACAGAAAACAGGAAAACATTTACTACTAGTGCGTGTGACGTCAATAATTATGTGAGCACGCACGTAGGAACGCACAGACAAAAACAACAACCCACTCACGCTGCTCGCGCACACAACAGACAGACAGACAGAACAGACAACAGACAGACACACAGACACACACACACACACACACACACACACACACACACACACACACACACACACACACACCTACCTCTGTTTATATTATGTCATACGATGAGATAGATGTCAATTATTTTTTATGCACTTTAGTTCAGTAAATATTGTCCTCTGAAATCGAAAAAAAACTGTATTCGATTCATCCAAAACCTCATTACCCAAAGAATGAGTCGAGAACAAACGTTTAGTGGAAGTAGTTCAAGTGCTAGGAGATGGGGCTGAATGATGTTAAAGGCAGACAAGAAGTGAATGAAAAGTATACGAACAAAGAAGCCAGGCTTTTCTAAGTGAGAATAGGCATCATTTTAGCTTCTGTTGGCTTTGCTTGCAAATTGAAGAGGGTTTAGATACAAAGTGCAGAGAAAAATACATTCCAGAATATATTCAAAGCATTTCCTTACGATTGGAGGGACATTCTGAAACGTCAGGAAACCAAGAACAGTTTTACAACAGAACTTTTGGAACACATCTAAAGACCGTGTTTTGAAGTATCCAGCATTAAACCCATAAATACTGGATCAGATAATGCTAGGTATGAAAAGGTGTGTAGAAACAGGGGCTTGGTGAGATGAATGGGAATGATGAACTGATGCAGATTTGCAATGTAGTCACAGAGGTGGCATCTTCTCTAACAGAAGAATGTACAAGAACATAAAGATTGCCCAGACTAGCGACAGAAACCGGGAGAGACATACATTACATAAAATTCAGGAGATCGCTGCAATAAAGTTAGAATTAACAGATGGGCATTAGCTGCATGCAAAGATATTGATTTGTGCTTTTTTGATATTGATAGCGATTTGATTTGTGTGCTCTACAAGATTCAGCGCTATATAAATTCCATATTTTTTTATTATTATTATTATTAATATTATTATTATTATTATTATTTATTATTATATTATTATTATTATTATATACACAACAAAAATCCACCATGTAAATCAGGTCATATTCAGTAGATTTGAATCAGCTACCTTACACCTGCCACCCTGACAGTAAAACTGAAGAAAAAGAAAATCACTAGAAGAGACCGAAGTTCAACGTGTGCTGAAGACAACAGAAGAATACGGAGTGGCTTTTACCGTTGACTTTGTTGTCAAGCGTTGTAAGATTTGTGGGAAGATAATATTGATCTTTAGAAGCGCGGGTGGCAAGGAGTTAGAGAGACGTGAGCAACATGTCAGGAGGTAATCAGTCTTCAGAGACATCCCCAGTGCCAATGGTTGGCAACAGATACACTGCTAAACACAAATAAGGGAAGAGGCAAAGAAAACAACAGTAAATAATACCTGTAAGAAAACAGTTGTGGTAAGAGCAGAAGAAAACGCAGAAGTCTACAAAATATCAGGAAGAAAAGGTTTTTAATTTTTATTATGATAGCGGAGTATAACAAGCAAAAGGAGTAGCAACGTTTGAGAATTTAGAGCAATGTTTAGTGCGGTTTTTTTGTTTTTTTACCAGCGTGTCAAGTGCCTTTTTGAAGTAGAAAACCGGATATTCAATCAAACAGACTGTATCATGGTCAAACGATGCTTTCAATCAAGTGTTGATATTGCAAAGACGAGGAACTTTCCAGAAGGGGACACAGGAAGCGATCATGAGCTTGTGATGATGACGTTAGACTCTGACTCAAGAAAATTAAGAAGCAGGGCAATTAAAGAATAACATTCAATCTTGACAGACTAAAGGACCAGACCATAGCAGAAAACCCCAAAGCTACGATAGCGCATCACTAATGAGGAAGTGACAAACAGAATCAAAAAACGCCATCGGATAATATGAAGAGCTCCTGACTGTCCTAAATGCAAAAAGCATGTGAGTGCTTATTCCATTATCCTCGATATAAAAGAATAAGTAAATAAATACATTCAGATTCACACACTTATTTAGTCTGATTTTTTTTAAAAATTGAACAAGGTGTACTTGGGCTGTAATTTATCCAGACTTATTTCGAACAATGCTTGCCAACAGGGCTGACCATGTGGGAGTTCTGATCATGATAAAGATTGTGACGCTCCACCACGAAATGAGTCGCTTAGCACCTGACCCACTTTTCCGCTAGCAGCCATTAAGGCAGATTGGGGTCAAGTTGTCGATTTTGAGATTTTGATTGATTATAAAACTTTAGCCATTATTCTCCCTGTAATGGAATATCAAGTCATAATTTTGTTTCCTTTTGCCTTTAAACATGTTTTTAAAAGCACCAAAGCTCTCATTCTGACCACCTATTAGGATGCTTAAGTTGTCCATTTCTCATTTTGTTATTTCCGCAGTCTATCATTTCAAATTGTAATAACTTTTGATGGAATTGTCCGAATTTCAATCATTTTTTTTGTATTTTATGGCCATTTTATTACAGTTAATAACATGTCAATAAGTAAGAATTGACCTATCGTACAAAGCGACTCTTATGTGGTGGAGCGTTTATTTTTCTTCTTTAGGAGAGGGGATGCAGGGATAGTGAGGGAGTCCAAGGTGTCAGCCACTTCCTGTGTTAGGCTGTCCTTCCACTTCTGCCTCTTCACCTCCTTCCTTCATAAGGACAGTGTCAATGCCTGCAGCAGTACACCTTTCACAGACAGCTGATGCTTTACTGCGTTTGGGTTACTGGGAAGTCATTCTGATAATGGTACTTGTACTACTAGGCCTTTGATCTACCCGCTTTGTTTTAGTGTTCAGAACAGTGCTACATCCATCCTTTTATGTTGTCGTCTTTGGGTGCTTCTCAACTTAACTCTCCAGGGGATACCCAGTCTGTGCTCTGCGTCTCACTCACAGCAGCTCTGAATATAACTTAAGACTGTAAGTACACAATGAATGCGCGAAGTTTGTGGGCATGACAAATTATAGCTGTCTCACCATAGAGGCAGCGACACTCTGGTTTCAGAGAAGCTTTGTGTCCTTAATGGAGGATACAGGTTGTTGTGGTTGGAGGTTGTCACGATGAAGACGGCACCTGTCTATCATTTCAATATCGATGTAAGCCTGGAAACCTGGCGTGGCATCACCACTGGCAAGGCTTTTGGCCTGGGACACATCCTGTTATGATACCTGCTTTTTTGTGTGACCTGTTGCCGTCTTTATCTTCAATGATATTGATTTTTTACTTGGCTGTCTGCTTGGCTGGTCTGCGACAGAGGGGAGGGGAAAGCAGGGTGTGGTGGTGGGATGAAGGGGGCTGACTGTGCTGTGCTGATTGGTGGACTAGTTGACAGACAGGGGAAGGAAGGGTTTCTTTTCTAACTCCTTCAGCTCAGCTCTCATTCCGTGTGGTCTCCTCTTTCGCTTCCACACAGTCTCACACCCTCAGTTCGAGCACGCTGCTTTCCCCGTTCACTGCCAGAGCAGCATCAGACAAACATCCATTCCTAGTGTATTGTGTTCTCTGTTGGCTGTAACGAAATAATGTGATTATTTAAAATCTGAACAATACTGCACACCTTCACGCAGATGTACGTACACACTACCATGCTGAAAGGAGGGACTGATGACGAATTCCGATGTATAAACACAAAGCAAATAAACAAAATCCCCGCAAGCACACTGGTATTGTATTTAGCCATTCATTCCCGAAGTCGGAATGCAGCTACTTATATCGTGGGCAACAGGTCACCTACACAAAATCTACATAATGGTGAACCTCGCATATCTAACCAAGGAAAGCACAACAAGAACAGGGGGGGGGGTTGTTCAGAGTCCTTATGATAGGAGCAAGATCATTTCTGTACGTTGACTTTGTTCAATAATGATTTGAGAGCATTGACTTTGTTCAATAAGGATTTGAGAGAATTGGCTTTGTTCAATAAGATTTGAGAGATTGACTTTGTTCATAAGGATTTGAGAGCATTGACTTTGTTCAACTAAGGATTTGAGAGCATTGACTTTGTTCAATAAGGAATTGAGAGCATTGACTTTGTTCAATAAGGAATTGAGAGCATTGACTTTGTTCAATAAGGATTTGATAGACTGATTTGTTCAATAAGGATTTGAGAGGATTGACTTTTTCAATAAGGATTTGAGAGCACTGGACTTGTTCATAAGGATGTGGAGCATGATTTGATCAATAAGGATTAATTTACAGCACGACTTTGTTCAATAGGATTATTTACGCACTGACTAGTAAAAGGATTTGAGAGCATGACTTTGTCAACAAGAATGAGACCATTATGTCAACCAAGGATTGAGAAAATTGACTTGTTCAAGGATGTGAGAGCATTCACTTTGTTCAATAAAGATTTGAGAGCAACCTGACTTGTTCAATAGGACTTTGAGAGCATTGACTTTGTTCAAAAAGGGATTGAGAGCATTCATTTGTCAATACAAGAATTGAGAACACTACTTGTTCAACTAAGGATTTGAGAGCGAGTGCTGCAATGTGCAAATGCTTCTAGTGAATCTTAAAGTTGTGTGTGGAAGAGGAGGGTTGCGATGAGATGGAATAGACAGATAAGGACCAAAACAACAGACCAAGGAACCAGACAGAAAGAATGGGAATATACCAGCACACAGGTTCGACAAACAAGACAGAAAAGCAAATCTCTGCTTCACCCAAAATAATAATAATAATAATAATAATAATAATAATAATAATAATAATAATAATAATAATAATAATAACACTAATTAATATGATGATGATGATGATGATGATGAAGATGATGTGATGATGTGATTATATCCATGAATTTATACAGCACAGAATCTTGTAAAGCAACAAATCAAAGCGCATAACTCATTCGCCCCACCTCTGAATTTTTATAAAAAAGTAGAACCAATATATATATATATATATATATATATATATATATATATATATATATATATATATATATATATAATATATATATATATATCAGCGAGACGACGAGCGCTGACTCAACCGGGCAAGGGAGGGAAGCGGAGTGACTAACTGAGGGCTGTGAATCAGGCGTGGATTGAACAAAGCAGGCCCAGGGGACGTCAGAGGGGAGGATGAAAAATTAATCACTGTTCCCTCACTCTCCCGCCCCTGTCCCCAAACAGCCCTGTCAGGCAGCCAGTGGGGAAATCCAGCAGACAGGCAATAGGCAGGGAACATTCACCACTGAAGGGGACGGGATAGCCTAGTGGTCAGAACATTGCGCTGACAATTTGACGACCCGAGTTCGATTCCTGTTGGAGGGGATTTTTCCCCTGGAGTTAAAAGCAGTGCTGACTCCACTCTTCTCAAATGTCTTTCGGATGAGATTGTAAACCGAAGCCCGTGTGTGGCCAACGCACGCAGAACATCTTGCGCGCACACGTTAAATCCTGTTCCGCTTTTCGTAAGGGTAGGCCATTGTGTGCCGGTGGGAACAGATGACAATATTTACACAACTGCATGCACAGGGGGGCTGGATGAAAAACAAAAGCACATGAGTGCTTATCCCATTATCCTCGATATAAAAGAATAAAATAAAATTTTTAAAAAAAATAATAAAAAAGTGAACACATCACTGAACAGGAAGATTTCAGCTCCAATGCTGCTCGCTGGAGGAAGGAAACAGTTTAACCAGCATTTGCTTGTTCTATCAAAAGGATTTGTATGGTATATACTTCAGCATCATGTAGTGTGACACATGTGTTAATAACAATATGTTGCATGTGACACAAGCTTGAACTTGGTCTAATATCACTTAATATAAAAAAAAGAAATTATAATATCTGTACAAAGGAAAAGAACAAGTTCCGACTATTGTGGTTTAAAAATGGCAACTCACCTCATGAAAAGAGTATTTGAATCCTTGTTTTACAGCACCCCCAAACCATTATTTCCTCTAGCACTGACATAATTATATGAATATAACTTCTCTTTCACACCCTCCCCACTCCTTCCCCTCAATTGTTTTCCCTATGTACGCTATGCTATACTATGTGATGTATTCTTTATTCATGAGGAATTTTTGTGGTGTTTTTTTATACGCATTGCCGTATTATAATAAAGGACAAGGACAAAAAAAAGCACAAATATCATATCAATGCCCTGATGACTTTACTGTTCACATTGCACACAAATAAAAGGATCTCATTAGTCTGGTATCCAAAAATGAGGTGAAAAAAGTCTGATGTAATATTCATCACACACACCGAAATGGAATCAGGCAGAATTTCGTGTAACACTAGCCAACAAGGAAGAAAGAAGGAATCAGAAATACATGAAGCAACACCCAGGCCGCTGTGAATGGTTCATGGTCATGGACTTCGAAGTGTTGGAGCTGTTATCTCCCTAGTGTGTGTGCTCCAGCCACTGTCATTGCAGATGGCTGCCTGTACCCACCAGTAAGCACAGACAAAGAGCACTGAATGGGTTATGAACCCAAGCTGGTTCGTTTTCACTATGCTTTGTTTTTCTGAAATAAGCTTTAAATATTGAAATGTATCCACAACAATAGAGGCTGGCCCCGTGGACTCAATTTTGTACAAACAGGGTTTGTTGGATGGGGTAATAAAATAGGAAAGTAAAGGGGAAGGGAGATCTAAACACACACACAAACACACACACACAC
The DNA here is from genome assembly GCA_030674155.1 of Stramonita haemastoma. Taxonomy (NCBI): domain Eukaryota; kingdom Metazoa; phylum Mollusca; class Gastropoda; order Neogastropoda; family Muricidae; genus Stramonita; species Stramonita haemastoma. The sequence continues at coordinate 6,784 of JASPKP010001205.1, forward strand.
ATACACACACAGACGCACACACACACGTGTACTCAAGCAAAATGCTACTCATTAATTTATCCACACACCTATATGCTTTATATATATTTGTCTTGAATACAAGCCTGAGACTGACAGGCAAAGGACAGCAGATGGACAGACACATGTACACAACATAAGAACGGCACCAGCCACAGCACTAAGAACAACAAATAGAAAAAAGGAAGAGAAGAAGAAGAAGAAGAAGTAGAAGAAGAAGAAGAAGAAGAAGAAGAAGAAGAAGAAGAAGAAGAAGAAGAAGAAGAAGAAGAAGAAGAAGAAGAATTGCGAAGAAGAAGAATTGCAAAAAGAAGAAGAAGAAGAGAAGAAGAAGAGAAGAAGAAGAAGAAGAAGAAGAAGAAGAAGAAGAAGAAGAAGAAGAAGAAGAAAGAGGAGAGGGTGGAGGAGGAGGAAGAAGAAGAGGGGGAGAAGGAGAAGAATCATGCTTGAGGAGCAAAATAAAACAAAGAAAAGGATTGCAGTGAACCTGAGGAGAAAATAATAGAACGGAAACAAATCGTCATGTGGCACATCTCCCTCTTAATTATTGATGCTCCTTGTCACCCTCCATACACCACCAGTGGTGACAAGTGCTGTGAAAGACATTGTCTACACACTAGCGCCTTGATACAGCTCAGGCAGGCAGCTTTCTTTGGACAGCTAGCAAGCAATGCACAGCATAAGTTACTTTTTGTTTTG
>JASPKP010001205.1:10000-12500 GCA_030674155.1 Stramonita haemastoma
GAGATATTCAGCTGGGAGGGGAAGAGTATGTGCTTGTTTGTACTCAAAGCCTGTTTCAGTAGTATTAATGATGATTCTAATGGCTCTTTTGTGAACGCTAAGTAACGGTTAAAGTACGTTTTTACTCGCTAGATCCCAGACTGTAGATGCATAATCAATACTAGATTGTATTATATGCTTACAAGAATAGTTTCTTTAGCATGTAAATCTTAAAAATATCTTCTTCTTTTTTCTAAACTGATACAGCTTTAATGCTATATTTCCAGACATTCTAAGTATTTTGACCATTAGAGTTTATTATCTATTGTTACACCTAAAACTTTATGATTCTCTATTTCTTCGACTTTTACGTTAGAAATATAAATAGAGCGATGATGCTGAGTGAGTGAGATTTTGACCCTTTTGTCTATTGGTAATCAACATCAATTCAGTTTTATTGGAATGAAGAGACATGTTGTTTAAGTATGTCCACTAAATAAGATTATTGATACTTTTTTGTGTGCATTATAAAAAAAAATTATGATAAATCGCATGGACATCGGAGTTAGTTGTTTCAAGGGTGGTGTCATCAGAAAACATGTCGCAGTGAGTGCCTATGGATAAAGGGATATCATTGATGTCTAGCAAAAACAGTAAGGGGCCCCAAAGTGGACCTTGAGGCTTCCCATGAGTGTTTGGGAGAAAATCAGAGACAGATGCATTTAAAGATACTTTGTTCCATCTATCAGAAATGAAAGAGAAGATTAACTCAAGAGTACCACAAGATATTTTGTAAAGTGCTAATTAAAAAAATATATATTTAAGATATTATAACGTCAAAAGCGTTTACAAAATCCACAGATAATACTTCAGTAAATTGCTTTATGTTTGTATTTCATAACCAGCGATCTATAAGTTTTGTTAAAGCTGTGTGACAGGAGTGATAATTATTCTCTAAATCCAGACTGGTTGGGATGTATTAGATCATGTTGATGTAAGTGAGAAAGAAAACACTTATAAATATGTTGTTTCTGAAGCTTAAAAAAACTTAGAAATTGTGGAGAGAGAGAGAGAGAGAGAGAGAGAGAGAGAGAGAGAGAGAGAGAGAGAGAGAGAGAGAGAGAGAGAGAGAGAGAGAGAGAGAGAGAGAGAGAGGGGGGGGGGAGGCTCGCGAACTACGTACAAACGAGAATGTTGCGTGTTTTTTTTTGTTCTTTTTTAGATAGTTAACGACAGTAGAATGACAAAGACATGCATGTACAGAAATCGGCTCTTACCGTCAATACAATACGGTACATACAGAACAGTACAGTTCAGTGCAAAAAGAGTACAGCACAGTACAACACAATACAATACAATCCAATGTAATATTATAACACAATGCAATTCTATACAAAAACATACAGATGCACACAGGATATGAGGAGACCAGTCACTAAGAAATGGTGGGATGCTGGCTGAGAAAAGCCACGAGTGATGTTGTTCAATGAACCAGGGACCTTTTTCCTCCTCCACCTTTGTCTCTGCTGAGAGGAGAGCAGCAGGGGGCGGGGGTGAGGGGGCTGAGCACTGCAGTCTGCCTGCTCCTGTGGTCAGCGGTCAGTGCAGCTAGCTATCGCCACTGCTGGCCACACAGCCAGAGCAGGCAGTCTTTGAGAAGTAGCCACAGGAGGCTGTTGTCTCTAATGGGAGACCAGGCTGTACAGCGGCAACTAGCAGGAACCGCATGAAAAAGAGCACATCCTTCATCCTCACAGGCAGTATGGATGTGCTCAGTGATTGGCATTAATGACAGAAAGAAGCCCGGAAGTCATTAGGGATCAATAGTGGTCATGGTAGCTGAATGGTTAAGACGAGGGGTTTCTTATTCTGCTGGTTGTTCTTAATTCAGGGAGAAGGGTTTCGAATCTCGGCTCCCAGGGTCGCGTTTTGTACAGACCTGTTGCATCTGTCTTTCTCCCCTCTGCAAATCCAGATTTCATGTCAAGGTTTGATGAATTGGAAGAAAAAAAATCTGAAATCGCCTGGCAGATAACCTGGCTCAACGGCCTGCTTCTCCATGCTAAGCTGATCACCTTAGCCAACAACCACTAGTGGGCTGTACACTCCCCCTCCCCTAATACCTCTTGCATCTCTTAGCCTCTCAACACAATCTTATTATTGATCATTTGTTGTTTTTTTATGTTGACGGCGGTAACATTGGGTTTTAATGGAGTCTGTCTGACAGTGGGAGGAGGCCCCAGGGGGTTGATGAACACTGTCTGTTCCGTGACTTTTGCCAAAGGCCAACGGTCGCCAAACCCCAAGGGAAGGAATCCAGCTCTGTCAGCACTCCCCCCCCCCCTTTCCCCCTTTCCATAGGAGATGGGGCCCAGTGTCCGCCACTTTTCTCTGCACACCGCCTCTTTTCTTTATGCAAATGACTTGCTGATGGCTTATTCTCTTCTATTTATGTGCTATGGAACAGGAGTCTACCTACATACATTTTTTAATGGTATTCATCACTTCTTTTTTTAATAAC
>JASPKP010001205.1:20000-31077 GCA_030674155.1 Stramonita haemastoma
CTTTTCTTGTTGTTGTCGTTATTGCTTTTAGAAGGCATTAAACGTACTGACACGTTGTACAATGAAGGTAACAAATTCATGATCTTTGAATATCCTTGAATTTCGAAGAAAGAGGTAATACAGGTTCATCTAAAAATATTTGCAGACAATCTTGAACATTTGCTTGCTGTGGCCTTTTGTGTTATGATATCAATCCATCGATTGCACCGCTGTGTATTGTTGTTTCTGTGTACACATAGATCTTGCTGCAATCCTAGGCAGCCTTTGAGAGCATGGCAGATCAGATTCGAATGAAGTCCATACAAATGGCAGGCCGCTGCACGCACGTTTGTGGATAACTGTGCCGTTCACAAAATGGCACGCTGCCGGCTGTGTCAGCGGATAACTGTGCCAATAACTGTGCCATTAACTGTGCCGTTCGCACCGTTGGTCTCCAGCATCAGAAGTGGTCCCTTCACAGATGTTGAATTGATCAGAGGGTTGTTTTTGTTGTTATTATTGGTAATGATTGTGTTATGTTGTTATGCGTGCGTGTGCGTGCATGCGTGCGTACGTGCGTGCGCGCGCGCGCGTACGTGGGTGTGTGCGTGCGTGCGTGTGTGTGTATGTGCAAACGTTTTTGAATAATTCGACTTTAATTCAAAACGACATTTTTTTCCCGGGACAAATATGAGGGTTGTGAAAGTTTCAGAATTTTCATTAAAGAGAAGCCACTGTGAAGTTTCGGCTTTGACTGTGTACGTGTTTCTATTGTTTTGCTTCAAAGCAATGGTGTTGAATGTTTGCATGTTTCTAGTAACATTTGGTTACCAATTAATTATGTTATACTGCTAGGCAGAGAAATGGCATCATTGAATATCGAAACAATGAGGTTATATAACTCATTGCTTGGTGTGGGTTACTTGAGGACATACCGACCTGCTTTCAATTACTGGCTGAAACAAGAGATGCAGACACATGATAGGTAACTGATGCTTTTGCTTCTAACCAGGCTGTGAAGAACAGCGGAGGAGAGACCTTTCAAAACAACGGGTTTGATGACCAACTGCCTGATATTCCTGCTACCAAAGGAACAGTTCTAGAAAGATATTCTTTGTCTCTTCTCTCTCAACTCTTTGTGAGGAGTCAATAGGGCACTGTAAGGAATTTTTGCCATGCACTGTGTCTTTGACAAGGTAAACTTGTGGGAGAGCATCTCTCCGTGTGTAGCATGCTGGGGTTTGTTTTTTCATCGACACCATCAGCTGAAGCTGACCTTCTTTCCTACAAAGATGGGAGTATTTTTAACATGCGCTCAAGACGTTAGGGGGGGGGGGGGATAGCTCAATGGTCAGAGTGCTCGCTTTCCCCCGGTCAAGTTAAGCAGCATCGAGCGTGGTTACCAGTTGGATGGGTGACCGTTTGCGCGCCTTGGCTTCAGTGCAGTCCGCCCAGTTCACCCAGCTGTAAATGGGTACCTGCCCTCTTTAGGGTCAGGGAAGGTAAAGCAGCGAGGGAGAGGAGACGGGCGCCGCCCTCAATATGCTGGCCCCTACAGATGCTGAGGTCTTTGATGCCTCGCTCTTCTACGACCACCTAGGTTATAGGACACCTTTACCTTTTTGTTGTTGAACCTTTTACTCAAGACGTTGTGTGCCTTCACACACGAGACCTTGGTTTAGTCCCATGTGAAGGACATATGGATATTTTGGCATTAAAATTTACGCAGGTGTACCTCGTCAGGTGCTTAACAGCTGTGTGTAGCATTTTCGCTGATAGGCAATAATAGTTGCTGACTGAACGTTCGACGACGACGACGACGACGACGACGACGAAGAAGAAGAAGAAGACGAAGAAGAAGAAGAAGAAGAAGAAGAAGAAGAAGAAGAAGAAGAAGAAGAAGAAGAAGAAGAAGAAGAAGAAGAAGAAGAAAGAAAGAAAGAAAGAAGATGAAATTTGACCTTCGAATCAACTGGCTGTTAATAGGCCATAAACCAAACATGCAGATTGGGTGGCTTTAGATATTGCAGAGAGCGTATTATGAAAGAAAAGGTAGGCTGGACATTAAGTAAGAAACATAAAAATTCTATAAAAAATACGGTGCTACGCATCTGTTATAACCGTCAGATCATTTGATATCAAAGGATGTATTAGAACTTGTAACTTAAAAAAAGAAAACAGACAGGGGGGGAAGAAGAGAGAGAGAGAGAGAGAGAGAGAGAGAGAGAGAGAGAGAGAGAGAGAGAGAGAGAGAGAGAGAGAGAGAGAGAGAGAGAGAGAGAGAGAGAGAAGAGAGAGAGAGAGGAGAGAGAGAGAGCACCCAGTGAGTGAGTGAGGAAGGAGCCCGTTTCCATCCCGCCATCATTCGTACCTGCTGCCACCTCCCTCCACCGCCCACCCATCCCTGCCTCCCACCCAACATCCTGCTCCCTCCATCCCTCCCTCCCTCCATCCCACACTCTCTCTCTCTCTCTGGTTCTGTGGCTCTCTGGAAGCGCGGTGAGCTGTGTGCTCAGCAAGCTCTAGGCTAGGTGTGTGCGTGTGTGAGAGAGAAAGAGAGAGAGACGGTGTTCCCTCTAGCTCTGGCTACTAGGCTACTTCTCTCCTGCAACACTGAAAAACTTCGACGTGCCGTGAAAAACTTCACGCAGTTTTTTTTTTCTCTTTTCAAAAGTTCAAAATCGTTGTTTCTTCTTCTTGTGTCTCGTGAATGTTTATTAAAGGAAACGAATTATGCTGCAGATTCTGGTCTGGTATCTTCTGGAACGGCTGTACTGGCGGTATTATTATTAAAGTGGGTAGATAGAGAGATAGATGGTGGTGGAGTGAAGGTTTGGTGTTTTTTTTTTTTCCAGGAAAGTGCGAACGAACACAAGTGATGAGTTGTTTGTCGTGGTTGCGGACCGGTGTGAGAGGTGTGTGGAGATGTGCGGATGACGTACGTGTGTAGGTAGTAGTGTGTGCTGTACTGGGGAAAACAGGCCACTGCGGAATACCCTCACTACAGCATGCTTGCTCCTTTGTCACTCTGGCTTTGAGTTTTCTTTTCAGGAATAACTTGTTAGCTACACTTTACGTGGATATGTTGTTATCTTACGTGCCTGGCAAACAGAGAACTGGCTCTAAATTACTTGTATTTTACACAAGGGTCTGTGAACAGATTGTGTAGCCTGGTTCAAAATATCTGAACGTTGGGATTTTGAAGTCGTGTGTTTTTTTTTCTTCCTGATTTATTGGTAAAATTGGAAGTTTACTGAAGTGGTATATAACCAGAGCTACAGTCATCATTGAAACTTAGCTGAAAAAAAAAAGTCTGGTGGTAAAAAAAGTAAGGAGGACGACAGAAGACAAGAGTGCAGCAGCTGTGATAGGCAGAGAGAGGAGAGGGAGGGAGGAGGGGTGTAGCAGCACTGTGAGGAGGAAGAGTGTCAGTCTAAGGACCATCCCACCCAGGACACGTGTCCATCCTGCCTCCACCCGCCACCCACCACCCCCACCCTGTCTGTAGTCGCAGTCCTCCTTGACAGACGACAGACGGTAAAGGCGGGGGAGGGAGACAGCTCTGGCTTTTGTCAGCTTGTGACCGCCTCCCGTTTCTCTGTGTGTGTGTGTCTGTGTGTGTCTGTGTGTGTGCGTGTCGTGTCCTGACTGCCGTGCCACGGGACACTGAGGGCGGTACAGACACCGTCACTGCAACATCTTCTGACGCCACTACCCTACCACCCAGCACAGGACACAGGCAGGGGCACAGGCCAATCACTTACTTAATCAGCTAGGTCCCCTCTCTATCTTTCTTTCACAGAAGTGTACTTAAAAAGACAGCACAGACAGTTTCCCCAAACTTAAAAGTCAGTGTCATACTTTGGAGAAAAAAGCGTTAAAATCTAGATAAGTGTGACAACACGTTTTCGGGAGTAGGAAAAAACCCCCTCCTGGCTGCTTTTTCTTCCAAGCAGTGACCAAGGAAAAGGATGCGTGACCAGACAGTACAAGTGGACAGGTATCATCCCGCTGTCACTTGCTGGCGCTGAGACCTTGCAACCGTTGCTGTACATACATACACAGTGGACAGGACAAAGAACGGGCGGAACGGAACCTCTCAGCAACAGGACTGTAGGGGAGGAGGAAGGAGGGTGGAGTGCCTGGCGCAGAGAGGGGGAGGGGGGGCAGGGCGGGAGAGCGGCCCTGGTGGGGACAGTGCCCTGGCGACCCCTTGGATGGTGGAGGGCGGATGGGAGGGTAGACAGGGGGGGGAGGGTAGACAAGGGGGTGAGCGGGAGGAGGCGGACTGCAGCAGAGAGGGCCAGCCGCCGCAAGATGCTCTCACCTGGACCATGGGCATGCCAGCGCCACCCCTCCACCGCCTAGTGCTCCTCCTCGTCCTCCTGGCCTCCCTGCCTCCCGCCACCTGGGCCAGGGTCTCCCGCCCAGGATCCCTGCACCCCTTGTACTGGAGTGCCTCCACACCTCACCCGGCCCCAGCACCTAACCACCCGGCCACGCTCCAGCCGCCCCGTCAGTGGCAGTGGTGGAATGTCGTCGTCCCTCCAACCTCGCCTTCATCCTCTCCCGGCCTGTGGAACTCCCTGGTTAAGCCACAGTCCTCACTACATCCTGCACACAGCCCTGTGAAGAAGACAGGGGGAGATGGATTTGTCTTGAAGAACCAGGTTCTGGAAGAAGACACCCCCGGCGGACTGTATGACAATCTTGTGAATAGAATACCTTTTCCTTCTCTCTCGAGAAAGCCGCTACTTCGACGATTCAGACCCTCCAGATGGAGAAGCTCTGAGAAGACGAAAGTCCTGAAAAAACTGCAGTCAAAGCGCATCTCTGAAAAGAGACCTCAAAACAGCAGGCGGCAGATCAGTCTGCACTCCCACACAGCCCAGAGGGAAGAGGCCGAGAAGAAGGTGACTGCAGGCCATGGAGGACGACGAGATGCTTCAGCAGCAGGTACAGACAGCAGCAGTCACCACAGGCACCCTCACCCACAGGACTCGGACTCTAAGGACCTCGACATCACGCTGACAGTGCCGTCCACCATCCTCCAACCCCTCCTCACCTCCCTGCCTCTCGCTAAACGTCATAGTGACACAAAGACCTCCTCCGCTGTCCCTGGAGTGGAGATTGTTGGTCTTCGAATCAAGGATGCAGACGATGTGAATACCACTGTGGTGCTATCTTTGAGGGACCATCACATATACGAAGAACAAGACATCATAAAGCAAGGGTGGAAGGAGGGGGAGAACACAGAGAAAGAGGTGGTGGAACAGGAGGAGGAAGAGGAGGAGGACAAAAGAAGACCCCTTTCTCGGGAGAAGAGAGCCACCCGGAGAAGAATGAGTTACGGGATGAACGCCATGATCCGGGCTCGGTTTTTTTGCCCCATCGCCTGTCCATCTCCTACCGCCAGGGGTGCACCCCTGCTCCTCCAAGGCCCCCGCTATTACTGCATGAAGGGGCGGCCCCTGTGTCTTCGTGGGAGCTCTGGATATCAAAACCTGCAGTAAGTCCGTCAGTCAGTCTGCAGCCCCCTTCCACAGCTGTCAGTTTCCCCCACTTTTTTATCCCATAGTCCTGTTTAAAGACCGTTGGGGGGCGCCACGGAAAGACCTCGCAACCAGCTCTCTCCCTTTCCCTCTGTCCCCGACCTTTCCAGGGTGTCACTAAACCTGAGGCCCGTCCCACTCTCGGATGTTGTCATCCCTCTTTTTCTCTGCCTGCCTCTCCTTCTTTTTCAGCTCCTCTTAGTTGCTGATTAAATCCCTCCCATCCCATCCCAGCCAGGTGGGGTAGGGCTACCCCTGGTGCTAATTTATAGAAAAGAAACTGACCCCCATTTGGCCCTAGGAAAAATGAAAGGGGGGTGCTAAATTTAGGACTCTTGACGGGAGTGATTTTTGGATTTGGGGCGCACTGTCTCTCCTTGCTTTTCCTTTTTCTCGCCAAGCACAACGCACCTTCCCTGCAGTTTGGGGGGTAGGCTGAGTTGGAAGTAGGGAGAGGGCGGGGTGGGGGTGGGGGTTGGGGGGGTTGAGAGGGGGAAAATTTTTGAGAGTAAGGGAATTTGCCTTTTTGTCTGTCTTACTGCCGTTTTCTCTTATGTTCTCAGTCTGTCTTTTTTGGTCGGTCTGCCCTGTCTGTCGATCAGCTCTGTCTATCTTTCTGTCGATATGTCTGTCTTCCGGTCTTTTTGCCTTGCAGACTTGCCCATGATCTTTTCTCTGGGGGGAAAAACGACCTTAACTTGTAAAGGGAGAAGGAAAGGATGGAAGGCAAACCATTTTCCGAGACTGACCTGCCTAATTTTTAGCGTTTTCCTTTTTCTTACCATGTTTTTTGAGCTCTAATTTATCCTGTGTACTTTTTGGCCCTATTTGGTATTTTGTTTTGTATCAATTTTAATCATCTTTTACCATACGTGGTGGTTTTTGTGGTCCTGTTTGTTTTTTTTGATTATCAGTATAATTTTCCTCTATCTTTTACTGGAAAAGGGTATGATAGCTTAAAGATCGCCCTCTCACTTATCTGGAAGAAACGAGGAGGAAAAACCTATAATGCTGTGTTTAAATTTACAAGTTAGAATAGTCTATAATGCTTCCACTTCTCTTGGGCTTTCCGCCTCGATTCTTGTTTTTTTTTCCTTGAAAGATGCTTCTATTTTGTAAGCTGCCCCTCCTGTTTTATTGGTATGGGGCAAAAATCATGACTGTTTATGAACATTTTTTTTTTGTTGACTTTTGATGTCAGTCTTTTTTTTTTTTCCAGCGTTCTTTTCACATGTTTGCTTTATCGTCCTTCTGTCTGTCTGTCTGTCCCCGTCTGTCTGTCGGCTAACGTCTGTCTTTTCCCCCCCTTTCAACTTGATGATTTTGGGATTTTTTTCAGTATTCATTCATTTTGGAAATTTTGTGAAGATTTTTTTCTTTTCTTTTTTTCCTTTCATTTTCTCCCCTGTATAAAATCTTTTTTTTAATCAAACAATATTTCTTTTTTTTTTCCGTCCCTTTTCTTTTCCCCTTAATCTTTTTTTTTTTTTTTCTTTTTCCGGCAAAAGGATTGACTTTTTTCAATCTGTTACGCCCCCTTTTTTTGCTTTTTTTACTGGGGACAAAGCAGTGATAATTTCGTCAACCAAGGGTGGATCGACTACTGCTCATTTCCAGCACAATTTGCCTATGTGGTCTTTGGCAGTTTTTTGTTCTCCTTTTTTTCTTTCCCAAACAAGTACTCTCTAGTTTTTTTTGCAGAAAGAGACAGACTGCGCGCTGGACCCAGCTTGGGCACTTTTGCCCAACGCAGTCACATCAGAAAAAGTGTTTTTGAAGCAACAAGTTTTTTTGTTTTCCAAAACTCAACCAATAAATCCTACGTATACAAGAATTTTTTCCAGGATGACATTGTCAAAGCCTGGTATCATCCTCTCATGGTAGGCAGGGTGGATTGTAAGACGCATTAACTAATTAAAAACAAACAGCTATTACAGTCCATTATTGCGCATCATCATTATGTCACTATCATTTTTATTATAAACAATCCTCTGTTGTGTGTGTGTGCGTGTGCGTGTGCTTGTGTGTGTGCGTGTGTGTGGGGTGTGTGTGTGTGCCCTGTGTTTGTGTGTGTGTGTGCGTGTGGTGGCGCGGTTTGTGTGCGTGTGTGTTGTGTGCGGTGCGTGTGTGTGTGGTGTGTTTTGTGGGTGTGTTGTGTGTGGTGTGTGGGGTGTGTGTGTGTGTGTGTGCCTGCATTACGCCTGCAACATTGGTGGTGAAAAAAGTTTTATACTTCATGTTATTAGTTTTTTTGAGGAAAAATAGTGAGGAAAAACAAGTGCAGGTACCAACTTCTTTGAAAGTAATATTAGTTTGTGATAAATTTTTTAAAAACGATTCACTCTAAATGCATGGTTTTGTCCAGCTTGTTTTTGCTTTGGTTCCTATCCTTCAATTCCCCCTTCCCTCTTTTTGCGTGGCCTTTTTTGCTTTTGAAAAATTTTAAATATGGTTTTCCCTTTTTTTGTCAACCACGCTGTCTTTTTCCTTTTCCCTTTCTGAATTGTGATTGCTGCATTGAGGAGATTTATTTCTTAACTGTTACCCCCTCCCTTCTTTTTCTCTGTGTCTGTCTTCTGTTTTTTCGCCCCTTCTGTTTTTTCTTTCTCTTGCGGCCCCAAAATCGTCGCTTCCCTGCCTTTGTGTGTGTGGGTTGTGTGGGGTGGTGTGTGTGTGTTGTTTTTTGGTGTGTTGTGTGTTTTTGGTGTTTTGGGTGTTTTTGGTGTGTTTTTTGTTTTTTGTGTGTTTTTTTTTTTGTTTTCTCTGTCCTCTGTCTCTTTTGTGTGTGGTTTTGTCATGGGGTCCCGTCTCGTTTTTTTTCCCCCTCTGCTTCTTCTGTCTGTTTCTGTCTTTTCCCTTTCTTCTGTCGTCTTTCTGCCCTTTCTGCTCTGTCTCGCTTTTTTTTCACTGTGTTACCTTCCTGTCCGTCTCTGTTTTTTTTTGTATTAAACATCTTTCATAAAACTCTGTTTTGCGGTTTCCCTCTTAAAATTGTAGATCTCTATTCCACTGTCTGTTCTGTTGTTTTGTCTTCCCGCTGTCTATTATTTGTTGTCTTTTTTTTTCCCCCTCAAAAAATTTTTTTTCTCTTTTCCTCTCTCTGGTATTGTTTTTTGTGTAGGGACTGCCTGCTTCTTTTTTCCCCCCCCCCCCCCCTTTTTTTATTCATTTATTGACTTTTTTTCCCGGGTCCTGACCTTTTTGTTTTTTTTGAATTTTTGATCGTTTTGATTTTTTGATTATTTCCATTTTACAAAGGATGGTAAAAAAACCCGCTATTGTTTATTCCTTTTCCCAAAAAAAAATTTTGGGTTTTTAAAAAAATGGGTTATTGCGCACTCTCTCTCTCTCTCCCCCTCCTCTCCCTCTCCTCTTCCCCCTCTCTCCCCCCTCTCTCTTTCCTCTCTCCTCCCCTTCCCCCTTTTCCCCTCTCTCTCTTTGCCCTTTCCCCCCTCTCGTCCCCCCTTTGGCCCCCCCTTTTCCCCCCCTTCTCTCCCTCCCCCCCTCTCTCCCCCTCCTCTCCCTCTCTCCCCCTCCCCCTCTCTCTCTCCCCCCTCTCACCCTCCCCTCCTCTCTCCCCCTGCCACTTTTGGCCTCTTTTTTTGTTTCCTCTCTCTGTTCTTCCCCCTTTTTGTTTTTCCCTACCCCCTTCTTACGTAAACTTTATCCCTTTTTACAATCAATTTTTGACTTTTTTTCTTGGTGTGGTGATGTTTTTTTTTCCTTTTGTTGTTTTCTTTTTTAAATTTTTCCTTTTGGTTTTTCCTGTTTTGGGGGGTTCTTTTTTTTTTTTCTTTCCCAAAATCGGGGAAGGCCGGATGAAAAAAAAAAATGTAAATCTTACTCTTTTCCCTTAAAAAAAAAGATTTTTCTAAAAATTATTCATTCTTCATTCATTCTTCCTCTGTTTTTCCCTCTTCCCCAGTTCTCTCTGTCTGTCTCTTTTTTTTCTCCTTTCCCCCCTCCTCTCCTCCCCCCTTACCCCCCCTGTTGCACCCCCTGCCTTTGCAAAGGGGGGGGGTGGACCCAAAGGTGCAAAAACCGTTTTCCCCAGGTTGGGTGGGAAGGGGAAGCAGGAAGGAAAAAAGGAACACGTATTACAAAGGGAAAAGGAAATTTTTAATTGCAGGGAAAAGTATACCTGAGCTTTTTTTTTTTTTTTTTTTTTTACTTCCCTCAGTGATATATGTCAATCAACGTACTTTGTTACTAGGAAAACGAAAAGAAAGTACAGGAGAATGGAAAAAAGAAAACTAAAAAAAAGGGGGTAAAAAAGAAACAAAGAATACGGGGGGGGGAAAAGCAAAAAAGGTGAGAAGGCTAAAAAAAAAATACAGAGAGAGAGAGAGGGGGGGGAGGGGAGGGAGGGGGGGAGAGAAGGGGGAAGAGGGAGGAGAGAGAGAGAGAGAGAGGAGGGAGGGGAAGAGAGAGAGAGAGAGAGAGAGAGAGAGAGAGAGAAAAGGGGTGTAAAGCCATGTAAAGATGTTTGTAACCTGTCTTTTGAAACGGGTTAACCACCACTTTTCCCTTGTTGCCTTTCTGTCGTTGTGGATTTCAAATGCTGGCATATTCCCTTCTGTCATTTTTTAATTTTTTGTTTTTTCCCACGGGGGTATATTTTTCTTTTGTAAATTAACACTTCTTTATTTTCTCATAATGCATTCCTCTATCCTCTCTCTTGTATTCTCATGACTTGTCCGTCCCCCTTTCTTTATCAACTTCTGCTAAAATTGTCCTCGTCTTTTGATCTCTTTTTCTTCCTCCCCCCCTCACCCCACCCCTCTTATCACCCTAGCTCCCCCCCCCCTCCCCCTTCCCCAGTCGTTGTGTGAGTAAAAAACACACACACCCCAGCAAAACCACCCCCACCCCCACCCTTCTACACCCTCAAATTCACCTCCCGCCCCTTTCCCTTTTTCCAGCTGACCCAAAGTACCAAAACCCAAACAATCCCTTTAGCAACCCCCCCACAAGAAACACACTACCACACAAACATCCACACACTCATCACACACCACACACACACACACACACCACACCCACACACCACACACCACACACCACAAAACCACGCACCCCCATGCAAGCAACCCCCCACACACAAACACAATGATGAACAAAAGCACAAGAGTGCTTACCCATTACCTCATATAAAAAACACAAAAACATACACACGCCACGCACGCACACAACACACACCACACACACACACACACACACACCCCAAAACACACACAAACACACACACACACACACACACTCTCTCTCTCCTCTCTCTCTCTCTTCTCCTTCTCTCTCTCTCTTCCCCTTTTCCTCCCCCTTCCTCTCTCTCTCTCTCCCCCTCCTCCCCCCCCCCCCCCCCCTCTCCTCTCTCCTCCCTGCCCCCCCCCCTCCCTCTCCCCACCCCCCCCCCTCTCTAAAAAAAAAAAGAAGAAAAAAACCTGAAGAGGCCAGAAAGGGGAGAAGAAAAAAGAAAGCCGAGGAAAACCGGGGCCCAAAAAAAAAGTGGGGTGCCAACATCAAATTCCAATCCAGCCGTGCGAGGG
>JASPKP010001206.1:0-10000 GCA_030674155.1 Stramonita haemastoma
TCTCTCTCTCTCTCTCTCTCTCTCTCTCTCTCCTCTCTCTCTCTCTCTCTCTCTCTCTCTCTCTCTCTCTCTCTCTCTCTCTCTCTCTCCTCTCTCTCTCTCTCTCTCTCTCTCTCTCTCCTCTCTCTCTCTCTCTCTCTCTCTCTCTCTCTCTCTCCACACACACACACACACTCATACACACACTCACACACACACACACACACACAAAACACACACACACACACACACACACACACAACACACACACACACACAAACACACACACACACACACACACACACACACACAAACACACACACACACAAACACACACACACACACACACACACAGAGTTGTCAATCTGAAATCTCCACGCAATGACACAGGTAAAAAAAACACAAAAAAACACCCTTTCACGCGAAGATGGAGAACAGACTATAAAGCGGATTTTTCATTTTTATAGCCTGTCCATTCACTTTGACTTCAAAAAAAGTAGCCCGGCAGGGGCATATTTTAGGCAAGACATGTTTTGCAGGTGGCCATAATCATTTGATTGCCCACATGTTTTAGTTATTTTTGTCAGCTCCAATAAAAAGATTTGGCGACAGGAAAAAAAACCCAACAACAGACTAGGTGAAGTAGGGGAAGCCACAAGGACTGACACGTCATTTCCTGTTTGAGTCTCATTCTCGGTTTTAGTCTCACGTTGAAGCCATAAACTTTTTATCTCATGAAGTGATAAACACTGTCAAGGCACGACAAGAATGAAGGAAGGTTAAAATGAAACACGAAAACAAAAAGGATGCCTTGTACGCAGACCCCCTGGTCATCTGGTGCTCTAAGCAGTACGTGGATACAGCCACAGTGAGAATGCAGGGAGCCTTGAGGAAGATTGAGAAATGGACAAAGAAGTGGCTGGTGGACCACCAACGCCAGAAGAACAACACCATAACCCCTTCAGTTTGGCCACAAAGGAACAGCGTGCACATCTAATAATAATAATAATAATAATAATAATAATAATAATAATAATAATAATAATAATAATATAACAATAATAATAATAATAATAATAATAATAATAATAATAATAATAATGATAATGATAATAATAATAATGATAATAATAATAATAATAATAATAATAATAATAATAATAATAATAATGATAATAATAATAATATATGGGATTCATATAGCGCCGCTGAATCTTGTAGAGTGCACAAATCAAAGCGCTTCTCCAGGTGAATAGACACACCCTACCCCAGGACAAAACACCAACCTACCTTGGGATTACCTTTCATTCCAGAATGGCCTGGAAGAGCCAGATTGATAAAATGCACAGCAAGAGACAGACTGCGAACAGCCCTGATAAAAAAAAATGTCTGGAACATCCTGGGGAGCAGATCACAACACTCAGAAAAAAACTGTACCTACTCCCACTCAGGTCGTGGACACGCTGACAGGTCTTGAGAGCCTTGAAAGCAGGCGAGACACCAAACTTCTGATCTTCTTCTTCTTCTTTTCTCATGACCGGGATGGTCGTGGAGGAGACATGAGAGACGATTCTGCAGCCAGCCGTCGCCATCCAGCCCTGTCCTCCGCCTTCCGAATGAGTGTTGGACTGTCCAGGTGGGTCCACTTCTTGATGACATGAGAAACTTCTGATACAAGCTGCTAAATCCAAGACGATTAAAGACACGGCCCAAACCACAAGGGAATGCCAGTGCCCTACAAAGCGCAGGCTTAAAAGAGGCAGAGTTTTGTACAGTGCGCGAAGGCTTGAGAGGCTGGATCCTGAAACTGATGCAACAAAGGGATCAAAGAAATATTAACTGGCTCCGCATGACCAGCTTGGAAGAGAGAGCAGTTCCCTGACATCAGAGACGCAGCTCCTGGCATCTCACCACAAGGAACACAGTCAGTGCATGTGAGGAACACTTTCTCCAGACATGTCCAACCCAGAAGAACCTTAGGTGCCGGTATCTGGTCTACTGCACTGACCTGCCGATGAGGGACAAGCTCTTTGGATTCAGAGAGAGAGAGAGACAGAGAGAGAGAGAGAGACAGAGACAGAGACAGAGACAGATAGAGACAGAGAGAGACAGAGAGAGACAGAGAGAGACAGAGAGAGACAGAGAGACAGACAGACAGACAGACAGACAGACAGACAGACAGACAGACAGACAGACAGACAGACAGACAGACAGACAGACAGACAGACCAGAGCATCGTCGTCATCATCAGAATGTAGCAACATGTATAAATGTAGCATTTTAGGACCAAAAAATTGATTATCAGTTACGCTCAAAGAATTTTCATAATATGAACCAGTTATTATCACAAGAACGAGAGTGGTGTGTGTAAATGTGTGTGTGTGTGTGTGTGTGTGTGTGTGTGTGTGTGTGTGTGTGTATGTGTGTGTGTGTGTGTGTGTGTGTGTGTGTGTGTGTGTGTGTGTGTGTGTGTGTGTGTGTAGTGTGTGTGTGTGTGTGTGTGTGTGTGTGTGTGTGTGTGTGTGTGTGTGGTGTGTGGTGTGTGTGTACGCGCGCGCCCGCGCGCGAGTGTGTAAGCTTACGTGCGCATGAGCGTAAGCGCATGGGCACATCACTACATACCAAATGTATATATCTGCACATTACTACATATGGCTATTACTACATATGTATGTATTTTCTCATAACTTTATGTGTGCGTACATGCGTCTAGGTCTTTGAAGTGACACCAGTTGTGTGCACATGTGTGTTCGTGCATGAGCACTTTCGTGCATGCACATGTGCGTGTGTGCTCGCGCAGGCGACCACACACTCGCTCAACTCAGGCATGAAAATGCGTTTTGCTTTTCGCAAAACCTGGTCTTCAACTTTCAAAACTTCTAACTAAAACCACAACACAGTCACACCACAGGTGAACCTGTACAGACTAACAGTACTGTTAAAGCGCCCGTTAACCACCCTCCCCCCCTCCCCCCCCATGCATATCTCCTGGTCATCCCGCAGAGAACTGCTTTATTCTAACAGCTTGCAACGCTGTTCTGGGGGACCTTCAACTGTTGCAGTGACGTCAACAGTGAGACAAAATGGCCGACAGCTACGTCACGGGACCCTCCGAGTCAGAAATTGACAGGTAAAGGAGACATTCGACAAGGAAGCTTGATTTGGGTAGGCATGTGAGTACTAGCGTGTGTGTATGTGTGTGTGTGTGTATGTGTGTGTGTGTGTGTGTGTGTGTGTGTGTGTGTGTGTGTGTGTATGTGTGTGTATGTGTGTGTATGTGTGTGTGTGTGTGTATGTGTTTGTGTGTGTATGTGTGTGTGTATGTGTGTGTGTATGTGTGTGTGTATGTGTGTGTGTGTGTGGTGTGTGTGTGTGTGTGTGTGTGTATTGGGACAGGGCGTGTGCCAAATAAATGAGTAAAACGAATGACATTGGGACAATGATAGGGAAGAACAAGATTACCTATTTAGCACGATGGACACACACACACACACACACACACACACACACACACACACACACACACACACACACGCACGCGCGCGCGCGCACACACACACACACATACACACACAAATACACACACACAAATACACACACACAAATACACCACACACACACACACACACACACACACACACACACACACACACACACACACACACACACACACACACCACACACACACGAGGAAAACACTAATGGCAAGGAATATTGAAACAGCGTCCTGATAGGTAATTATTTTATTCTCTTTCGGAAGATAATTTTCAATAAAAGGCAGTCAAACCTTAGTTTTAAAATGTGACGAGGTGATAGCCCTGATATGGCCTATGTGGTCGGCGGGGCTATAAGCACCATAATTGGATTGGTAATTGGATTGAGTCAAACCTTTGAGCAAAATGTTGCTTGAAGTTCTGTAATAGGAAGCATTCACCCCCTCCCCCTTCTATCGCTTTAGGCTTGCTGCACACAACAGTACACCAAATTGCTTATATTCTTATTATTTTCTCTCTCATCCCTTGGCTAGAGCTCCGAGGTTCACCAATGGTGAGATTTTGCGTATGTGACCGTTTTTTGCCAACTATGAAGGTAGCCGTATTCCGACTTCGGGGATGGCTCATATTTTAATTAATGAGCCTCTTTGGACGATGCCAATGCGCACACAAAAGGTTGCAATCCACTGGACGTAATTGTGTCTGACACAGACCGCTGTAGCAACACGTAACGCAAGCGTGTTAACCAGAAGATGATGTATCTGATGATTGGGATACTGGGCTCCATTTGTCAAGGGAGACGATGGCAGTACCTTCTTTAACCCTTTGAATGTTGTTGGGAGCAGCAGCTGGAGTGGCCAAGCAGTCCGGTCTGTATTTGGTGTCATCACACCACTACAGTCTGAGGATTTGTTTTTTCTTTTGAGGGAGGTGGTCAGTCATCATCATCATCATGATCACCATCTCTCTATTTTTCATCTTCCTCCACCTTTTCCTCCTCATTCTCATCGTCATCAGCAGTGCAGCAGCATCAACCCCCCCCCCCCCCCCCCCCCCCCCCCACCAAAATCATCATCAGCAGCAGCAGCAGCAGAAGAAGAAGCAGCAGCGTCATCACCATCATTATCAGCATCAGCATCATCGTCATTATCATTATCATCTTCTTCTCCTTCTGCAAATGAAGTTTGCACGCTCACCAAGAAGAAGTAAACAAAATTATACAGAAAACATGACAGAGAAGAAAAACACCTATGGCGATAATCATGATCCAGACTGACTCTTTGTCAAGCTGCCATTCATGACTTCATTCTCAAGAATCAAGTTGTACCTGCTTTTCCGCTCCCCCCCCCCCCCCACACACACACACAGCATCCACCACAGCTCCTTTTAAAGAAAATATTATGTCTTTTCTTATCATCGTCTTTCCACTCAAACTTTGATTTTTTCCGATTCCAAATCCACCACCCGACAAATAGCACAGTCGGACTGTACGACACCTAACGGATAACGGATTGGCAGCTTAACGTGCACGCGGATTGTGCCAGTCCTTGAAACTAACTATCACTATGCAAACGAAGCGCCAGAACATAGTAATCTGCTGGCCAGTGAAGTTGACCACTCGTTAGGGTCATCTCTGGTAGAAATGGATCCTGCTCTCACGTGCAGTTGTCACGTGTGCATTGTCGCTAAGTGGATTTCTTGGCGCTAACTGGTACAAGACGTCAAATGCTCAAACCTGGTCCATAAGTAACCAGGAATTATCTTTAAACAATAAGATCTAAGCACATTGTCTTTATGTCAACACAGATGTAAGAACGGTCCAAACTGACGGCAATTAAAAAAAAAAAAAAGTTACCGATCAATTACGAAGTCAGTCAAGAGTGCGAACATGAAAAGATTATTACTAAAACATTACCGGGAAAATCCGCTGAGTTTGACCCCATTTGAATACACACAGAGAGAATGGGAAATTGTCAGATTTCGAATCGTGTGTATTGCAATTTGGAGAGTGAAGCACTTGAAGCTGAACCGATAGACTTCTTGTACCAAATGCGGAACGCAACATTCCACGCGAAGTTTTCAGAATCTGACAGGGAAAGAACAGCTCTTATTATCTCTGTTGAACCTGACCACTTTGCGACAATGACCACTTAAGGACACCTCCCACACACGTGTCCAGCCTCTCAAGTGACTGTGGAGAGGTTGGTCAAGGCATGCAAGCTTCTCTCCCCCGCGTCGGGTGATGATGAAATGAGTCATTAATGATGACATCATTTCCGTTACGATCTTCTGGGCCATGCTAATGTCTGCACTTTTTTTAACTTCTCGTTTTCCTCTGGTGGAATCTTTATATCCTCCTTCGACTACTGAAAGTGAGCCCTACAAGCTCATCATCTGTGTTGTGTGGTTTTCAGACACTCGTTTCTGTCGTTGCAGCGCAAACCCCTACCCCATTTCCCCCACCAAAACCAGAAAAGAAAAAGAAATTGAAGCACGGAGCAGGAAAGTATTGGGATATTTGGGGGTTAATCAGACTCTGAAAGACCAGAAATAATTGGGGGTTAATCAGACTCTGAAAGACCAGAAATAGTTGGGGGTTAATCAGACTCTGAAAGACCAGAAATAGTTGGGGGTTAATCAGACTCTGAAAGACCAGAAACACCCGTGAGTAAGAGTGCACATTCTGGGTGACTCCCTAGTGTGTTTAGTTTAGTTTAGTTTAGTTTAGTTTAGTTTAGTTTAGTTTAGTTTAGTTTAGTTTAGTTTAGTTATTCTTTTATATCGAGGATAATGGGATAAGCACTCTTGTGAGGTTTTTTTACATTCAGTCCCCGTGTGCATGCGGTTTTGTAAATGTCATCTGTTCCCACCGGCACACGATGGCCTTCTTCTTCTATCCCGTAGTCGTATCCCGTAGGGGCGCCACGGAAGACCTCGCAACCAGCTCTCTCCATTTCCCTCTGTCCTAGACCTTTCTAAGGGTGTCACTCAGCCTGAGGCCCGTCCACTCTCGGATGTCGTCCTCCCATCTCTTTCTCTGCCTGCCTCTCCTTCTCCCGCTTTGCACAGTTCCCTGCAGAATCGTCTTGGAAGCCCTGTTGATCTTGCGACGTGCCCATACCACTTCAGTTTGCGTTTTTTGACTGTGGTCAGGAGATCTTCAAAGGGCCCGATGGCTTGACCGATTCTGATTCTCACTTCCTGGTTATTAATGTGGTCTTTGAAAGAGATGCCAAGGAGTCTGCGAAATCATCTCATCTCTGTGGCCTGTATTCTCCTCTCCAGATCCGCTGTGAGCCTACTCTTACGAAAAGCGGAACAAGATTTAACGTGTGCGCAAGATGTTCTGCGTGCGTTCACACACGGGGCCTCGGTTTAAAGTCTCATCCGGACTTGAGAGAGTGGAGTCAGTACTGATGTTAACTCCAGGAAAAAAATCTCCTTGACCGTTAAGCTGGGGAACACACAACAACAATAATCAGAATCTAAAAGACCAGAAACAGTTGGAGGTCCGTTGTTTGAACCATGTGTAGTGCTGGTTTGCTCCTCTTCGTGCCACGACTATTTTAAATGCTGATCTAGATGGCAGTCCTCTGCGAACATCTCCCACTCTCTGATAATTACACATGGCAGTCCACTGCAAACATCTCCCACTCTCTGATCTAGATGGCAGTCCACTGCAAACATCTCTCACTCTCTCTGAACTAGATGGCAGTCCACTGCAAACATCTCTCACTCTCTCTGATCTAAATGGCAGTCCACTGCAAACATCTCTCACTCTCTCTGATCTAAATGGCAGTCCACTGCAAACATCTCTCACTCTCTGATGATTATAGATGGCAGTCCACTGCAAACATCTCTCACTCTCCCTGATCTAGATGGCAGTCCACTGCAAACATCTCCAATGGCAGTTCTCTGCGAACACCTCCCACTCTCTGAACTAGATGGCAACCCTCTGCCAACATCTCTCTCTCACTCTCTAGGACCAGTGGACTGTGAAGTCTGTAATCACACCTCCATGCCACTTTACTATGGCCGTAGCCTTAGTGAGACAAGGGGCAGGCAGGGTGGGCACAGCCTCAAGCCGTCCTGGTGAACACAGACGGACTCACACGACCGGCACGATAACAAAACTAGTTCTGGGCATCCTCCACCGAGAAGAGTCACAGGCTGGACTGGTCATGAGCTGCTCTGAAGGCGGAATGTGTCAGCTGAGGCCAGTGGGCAGATAGACCTCCTGCAGAGTCTCAAGCACAGAAGACCAGGCATACGCATACCAGCTACTGTGGCCATTCGGATGAGCTGTGATAATCATGAGATACTGTGTGTAACGAACGTTTCGTGCAGGTCAAATAATCAATTGCAAACCTTGAGATATAAGACCCACTGTAATTGGCAAGCACACACACACGCGCACTCTCTCTCTCTCTCTCTCTCTCTCTCTCTCTCTCTCTCTCTCTCTTCTCTCTCTCTCTCTCTCTCTCTCTCTCTCTCTCTCTCTCTCTAACAACAACAACAACACAACAACAACAACAACAACAACCACACATAACAACACACACGCACATACACACACACAGAGATAGAAGTGGTAGCACTGCGTTTAGGTGATGGGTTTTTTCGCAGGAAGTGCTCTTCCTTAAACAAAAAAAAAATGTTTACAATTCAATACAACGCAATACAGCACAACGGAATGCAACTCAGAGTGATATAATGTAATAGAAAGCAATACAGTCCAATCCCATACAGTGCAAAGCATCACAACTCAAAACAATACAGTACAAAGCAATACAGTACAATGCACTGATATGAAAACATCACATTACAATGGAAGGTAAGGCAAGACAAGACAATGTAGTACAATGCAATACAATTTTATGCAATGTAAAACTATGCAATGACATTAGAACAATATCATACAAGGCAAATAGTACAGTGCAAAGCGAGGCATCAGAGACCTCAGTTTCTCCAGGGCACAGCATATTGAGGGCGGCGCCCATCTCCTCTCCTTCGCTGATTTACCTTCCCTGTCCCTAAGAAGGGCAGGTACCCATTTACAGCTGGGTGAACTGGGGAACTGTACTGAAGCCAAGGCGTGCAAACGGTCAGCCATCCACTTGGTAATCACGCTCAATGCTGCTTGATTAACCTTGGCTGGGAGAAAGGAGTGCTCTGACCACTGAGCTATCCCGTCCCCTATACAACGTAGCACAATGCAATGAAACACTGACGATATAACACAAAATGTAATGCCTCTCTCTCTCTCTCTCTCTCTCTCTCTCTCTCTCTCTCTCTCTCTCTCTCTCTCCTCTCTCTCTCTCTCTCTCTCTCTCTCTCTCACCCATACACACCACCTGCCGAAGTAACCACGAAACAACAATAATAAGGAAAACAATCATAAAAACCACTGATTAAAACAATCATAAAAACCACTGATTACCTGACACACACACACACACACACGACACACACACACCACCTGCCAAGGTAACAACAAACAAAACGATAACAAGATCGAAAACAATAATAGAAAGCCACTGATATTCACATACACACACGCGCGCGCGCGCGCGCGCGCGCACACACGCACGCACACACACACACACACACACACACACACACACACACACACACACACACACACACACACACACACACACACGTACACACACCACCTGCCAAGGCAACAAACAATAAAACTACAAGAAGATCGACAACAGTCATGAAAATCACTGACTAAAATAATACCCATGCGCCCATTAAATATCCTACCCAACAAAAAGGAAAAAAAAAAAAAAAACAACCAATAACCCTTCCTAGAAACCTACACACAACTGTCACCTTTTTTAAAAAAAAAACACACAAAAAACACATTTCAGCGCTGAGTCGTTTAATAAGCAAAAAACACTTGACCACCGATACGTTCAACAACAAAATAATAACAATCCTCTCTCAAACCAACGCTCGCAAAGTATACTTTGACAAGCAATTTCTACAAATAACCAACAGCACTGGTGGCGGCGACTTTGCAAATTGAAAAGAAAACATTGTGAAATCAAACCTACCTGCACGTGACATTCTGTGACAATAAACGCAGCGGATCGGAGGACAAACGCGTGATAGCGAACATGAGACGTGTCACGTGTGGGAACGGAAAGACACCGTCACGATCTTAGTGACTCTTTTGAGAGAGAGAGAGAGAGAGAGAGAGAGAGAGAGAGAGAGAGAGAGAAGAGAGAGAGAGAGAGAGAGAGAGAGAGAGAGAGAGAGAGAGAGAGAGAGAGAGAGAGAGAGAGAGAGAGAGAGAGAGAGAGAGAGAGAGCGTATCTCTTCTATTAATTTTTTTCTTCCAACTAACCCTCTGGGTTAGAATGATTTACATGGTCACTTTTTTTTCCCCCTGGTAATCACATGTCTTTCACAATCGCCTTCCTCTCTCTCTCTCTCTCTCTCTCTCTCTCTCTCTCTCTCTCTCTCTCTCTCTCTCTCTCTCTCTCTCTCTCTCTCTCTCTCTCTCTCTCTCTCTC
>JASPKP010001206.1:30000-31050 GCA_030674155.1 Stramonita haemastoma
TGTTAACCATATCCCGTGTGCCAACACATGCAGAACATCTTGTGCCTCTGTTCTTGCCTTTTGGAAGAGTGGACCATTGCGTGCCGATGGGAACCGACAACAATTTCGTTTTAAAGGCATGCACACTGGTGTGGTTTTTAGACATCATCCCGTAAGTCGGAATGCAGCTACCTTAATTTAATGGTGGGCCAGTTAAAGTGGTTGCACACACAGAATCTCACCATCGGTGAACCCTGGAGCTCTAACCCGAGAACGAGAAACAAAACAATACGATCACAAAATATTTCCACACAATAGAGAATTATCGAAAGCTGCGATCGATTGAGCACGATATCGTTTTTGTTGTTGTTTTTCAGATAGCAGTTTCAGATTGTAGTCTTTTAACCATGGCATAGTCCTGAGGATTAGAGCAGACGTGTTACCGCAGAAGCGTTTTTGTTGTTGTTCGTTTGTTTCTGGTTGTGGTCAGTTATTGATATTAGCTTAGTGCAAAGGCCTGCCTTAATTTTTTAAAGAAAATTTTTATGCTTTCAAATACTGTTTGAGACTGTCTTCAATCATAATAAACTCTTAGCAGTACAACCAGCGCTCGGCTTTATAAGGCCATAAAACTCCTCTGAAGTCAGGATGCAGCTGCCTTAGGTACTGGAAAACAGCCATACACGCAAACTTCTCATGCAGTGTGTACTGACCATCTCCATAATGATTCCCAGGTGGTGGGATGATTATTAGTCAGAGTGCATGTCCCCCCCGAAGATGTTAAGCTGGGGAACGCGCAGCAACATTCTTAGATGTGACGAGTGAGACATCAGAACATAGATTACTGCGTAACCTCCAGAATGCTTAATCAAGCCAAGAAACGCCCAACACCAACCCCATACAGAAGCGCTGATGGAAAGACGTACATGCCAGGTGATGGTCATGGCTTTACAGTGGACGTCTGTATCAGTCTGTGTTATAAGTAATGCATATACAAAATATAATATACATAAACATGAATAATATATTATACTGTTTATGCCAGAACAATTACCATCAGGAGGCTTGGCG
>JASPKP010001207.1:0-5000 GCA_030674155.1 Stramonita haemastoma
TACAAAACTGCCCCACAGAAGACGCTATGTTACAAAACTGCCCCACAGAAGACGCTATGTGTACATAACTGCCCACAGAAGACATGTACAAAACTGCCCATAAAAGACACCACATGTCAAAACTGCCTTGTAGAAAACATAAGTGTATCAACATTGTCCTTTAGAAGACATTTTGCAGACAGATTTGTCACATAGAAACAAATCATGCCTACTAACTTGTTTCATAGAATATACCATGTAAACAAAATTAACCATACATAACCATTGCCCAATCAGACACCTATAAAATGCCCCACATAAAATATTATAGCATAAATATGCCCAATAGAAGACACTATGCAAACAAACTGTCCATAGAAGAAACTACGTGTAGACAATTATCTCACAGAAGATACAACCTTACAAAATAACCCCGGTGGTCTAGAGGTAAGGGCTTAATAATAATAATAATAATAATAATAATAATAATAATAATAATAATAATATTATAATAATAATTAATAATACATGAAATTTGCATAGCGCTATATCTTGCAAAAACAAATCAAAGCGCTTGCATTCGACCTACACAACACACAATCAAAAACAATCTACAGTTTTAACAAATTCAAATATACACATACACGCACGCACGCACGCAGCACGCGCTCGCGCACACACACCTACAAACGTTAAGCACTTTGGCAGGTGGATGTTGAAGGTAGGGACAGGTAAGAGATGGAAGCGGGAGGAGAAAAAACTTAGGTTTGGAATAAGTGTGTCTTGAGGTTGGATTTAAAAGTGTCATAAGTAGGCTTTTGCCGGAGGGAGAGAGGAAGGTCGTTCCAGATCGATGGACCAGAAACAGAGAAAGAGCGGCGGCCGACGTAGATAGGTTGAATCTGGGTATTCTTAAGGACAAAGTATCTGCCGAGATTGGAGGGAGCGAGAAGGTGTGTACGAGTGAAGACATTCACAGAGGTAGGAGGGTGCAGTATTGTGGAGACATTTGTAACAGAGGGTATTGATCTTGTAGTTTACTCTCTGTGGTATGGGCAGCCAATGGAGAGATTGCAAGAGAGGGGTTATGTGCTCAGATTTTTTCTTCTGAGGACAGACGAGCTGCAGAGTTTTGTATATGTTGAAGGGAGTGGAAGGATGATGCTGGCAGACCAGCCAAAAGAGATAAAGCAAACAGTCCGGAGGTGTGTGGTGGTTCTTAGGACAAAAGCTTTCCCCCATTTATATCAGACCGTGAGTGGTGGTCCTGGTGCTAGTCTTTCCGATGAGATAATAAACCGATGTCCTCCATGTGTTACATAAAATTATTCAGCACACGTAAAAGAACCCACGGCAACAAGAGAGTTGTCCCTAAGCAAAATTCTGAAGAAAAAAGGCTATCTGATAGGGATATAAAATACAATTGCAGGCAAGGACAGAAAAAAAATGGGTAGCGCCACTTTGTTGGCGATGTGCTCTATCCTGGAAGAGCAGCCGATATTTCAGGCAGAGAAATCTTCCGTGACGGAAACCGTGTAAAAATAAATAAATAAAAAATAGAGGAAAATTTAGTTTAAAACTGCTGCATAGAAGATTCTATACAAATATAATTGACCTAAAAAGGATATTATAGAGATATAATTGACCCATAGAATAATCTATGCATGATAATTGACCCATAGAAGAATCTATATAGATATAATTGACCCATAGAAGAATCTATATAGATATAATTGACCCATAGAAAATCTATATAGATATAATGGACCCATAGAAGAATTTATATAGATATAATGGACCCATAGAAGAATCTATACTGGATATAATTGACCCATAGAAGAATCTTATAGATATAATTGACCCATAGAACAATCTATATAGATATAATGGACCCATAGAAGAATTATATAGTATAATTGACCCATAGAATAAACTATACAAGATAATAAAATTATGACCCATACAGAAAACTATACAGTATAATAACCCACTGAGAAAATTATACAGGTATAATTGACCCACAGAGGAAACTATACAGATATAAGTACCCATCAGGAACAGGTATAATTGACCACAGAGGAAGATATACAGGTATAGTTGACCCACAGAGGAAACTATACCGATATAAGTAACCCACTGAGGAAAACTATACAGGTCATAATTGACCCACAGAGGAAACTATACAGATATAAGTAACCCATCAAGGAAACAGGTATAATTGACCCACAGAGGAAGATATACAGGTATAGTTGACCCACAGAGGAAACTATACGATATAAGTAACCCACTGAGGAAACTATACAGGTATAATTGACCCACAGAGGAAACTATACAGATATAAGTAACCCACTCAGGAAACTATACAGGTATAATTGACCCACAGAGGAAACTATACAGGTATAATTAACCCACAGAGGAAACTATACAGGTATAATTGACCCACAGAGGAAACTATACAGGTATAACTGACCCACTGAGGAAACTATACAGGTATAATTGACCCACAGAGGAAACTATACAGGTATAATTAACCCACTTAGGAAACTATACTGACAAACTTCCACCCAGAAAAGACACCAACTAAGTCGTATAATTGAAGGTACTATACGTACACAATTACCCCGTATGAGGCACTATACGAACAAAAGTACCCTATAGAAGGCATATACGTACAAATATGTCCCATAGAAGGCACTATAGTACAAAAGTACCCATACAAGTCACTAAACGTGCAAAATGTTCCCATAACCTGCACTATTATGCACATCATTGCCCCATAGTAGACACTAAGTACAAGTAAAGGTGTCCCATAACCTATGTGGTCGAGGGGAGCGTTGCATCAGATACCTCACTTGTCCATGGGCCAGCATATTGGAGGCGGTGCCCATGTTTGCCATGTTCTCTCCTTGGGTACTTTACTTTCCTTGACCCTCAAAAAGGCAGGTACTCATTTACAGCTGGATGAACTGGGGAACTGTGCTGGAGCCAAGACACGAAAACGGTTACCCAATTGGTAACCACGCTCAATGCTGCTTGACCTTGGCTTGAGGAAAGGGAGTTTTCTGACCATTGAGCTATCGCGTCCCAGTAGTGGACACTACACTTACAAAACCGTCCAGTAACAGACACCATTATGTACATTAATGCCTCATAATAGATACTCTACGTACAAATTGTCCCATAAAAAACGCTATGTATATAAGTTTATCAAACAGAAGGTACATTATGCACAAACTTTCCCAAAGAAACAATGCCGGTAAAATTGCTCCTGAGATGAAAACTAAGTGTACAAAACTGCTACACAGAAGACACTATGGACCAATTTTCCTGTAGAAGAGGCTATATGTACACAATGTCCCAGCAGAAGAAAACATACGAACAATATTTCCCAAAATAGAGAAACCATACCTACAAAATTATTCATACAAAGAACAATAATTATGTACAGAATTGCCCCATACAAAAATATTCTGATTCGATTTGCTAAAAGTGTGTGTATACCTGCTTGTGCAGAACGTGCGATACGCGTGCGCAGTACGTGCGTTTGTGCGTGCGTGCGTTCGTGCGTGCGCTTGTGCGTACGTTCGTGCGCTTGTGTGTGCGTGTGTGTGTGTACGTGTGTGTGTGTGTGTGCGTGTGTGTGCGCGCGTATGTGAGTATGCGCGCGCGCGATGTGTGAGTATGCGCGCGCGCGTGCGCGTGTGTGTTTGTGTATTTGCATGTGACAATGTTGTGTTATGTAGCTTTTATCATTTTATCCCAGCTCCCTCTCCATTCTTCATCCCGGAATAGCCTAGTGGTCAGAACATTGCGCTTGCAATTTGACCACCCGGATTCGATTCCCCTTCAAGGGGATTTTTCCCCTGGAGTTAACATCAGTGCTGACTCCACTCTCCCCCAAAGTCCTTCGGATGAGACTATTAAACCGAGATCCCGTGTGCGAACGCAAGGAGAACATCTTACGCACACGTTTAATCCTGTTCCGCCATTGTGTGCCGGTGGGAACAGATGACAAGATTTACAAAACTGCAAACATGTGGGGACTGGATGTAAAAAAGCACAAGAGAGCTTATCCCATTATCCTCGATATATAAAAGAATAAATAATTATAAAAGATAAATAAATAAATAAATAAATAAATAAATAATAAATAAATAATAATAGATAAATAGATAAATAGCCCCTTCATTTTGTTGTTGTTGGGAAGTTACTACCTCTCCAGCGATAGAATCATGTCTATAAGTGTGGAGATTTTCATATACTTTATATCCATTCGTTCACTTATTGTTCACTTATTTATTCGTTGATTCATTCCTTCCGCTTCTACGTCATATATGCAGTCACTCATGCATCCACGTATTCATTCATCCATTCATTCATTTATTTCTTTATTCGTTCATCCGTCCATTCGTTATTTCATTTATGCATTTAATAATTCCGACATCCCTATTATTCATCCATAATATATTCAGTCATTCATCCATCCATTCAGGCATTCCTCTATTGGTTGCCTTATTCACTCACTCATTCATCCATTCATTCTTCCGTTCATTCATTCATCCATTTATTGATTCGTGAATCATTTAATTTAATTTGACAGTTCACTTATTCATCAATGTAGTCCTTCAGGTGAGACTTTAAACCGAAGCCCCGTGTGCAACGCACGCAGAACATCTTGCGCACACGTTAAATCCTGTTCCGCTTTTCGTAAGAGTAGGCCATCGTGTGCCGGTGGGAACAGATGACAATATTTACAAAAACTGCATACACACGGGGACCGGATGAAAAAAGCACATGATTGCTTATTCTGTTATCCTCGATATAAATAAATAAATAAATAAATAAATAAATAAATGTATTTATTCCTCCAGCCAACTTTTTATTCATTCATTGATCCATCCACCCACCCATTCATTCTTTCATTCTTCCCTTCCTTTCTTTCCTTCTCTTCTTCCTTCCTTATACAAACAAGTGTTTTTCTCCAGGTTCTGAGCGTCCTTATATGTCTTCTCTGCTGCAGG
>JASPKP010001207.1:10000-20000 GCA_030674155.1 Stramonita haemastoma
AGACGCAATAGAGATCTTTTTCCATGCTTCACGATCCTGCGTGGCTAGTAGGAGGTGTTGCAGGGGTTGGGCGGTCCAGTCTTTGATGTTGTCAACCCATGATTTCTTTTGGCGGCCTCTTCTTCTCTTGCCCTCGACTGTTCCTTGCAGGATGGTTTTTGCTAGGGTGTTGTGTCTTGTGGTGTGACCAAACCACATCAGCTTTCTCCTCTTTATGGTGGAGAGCAAAGGCTCTTGGGGGCCCACACGCTTTTTGATTTCTTCTATCACATAGTTATTGGTCTTGTGTTCTTTGTATGATATTTTGAGGAGTCTTCTGTGGCACTTGTTCTCGAATGCTTGGATTCTCCTCTCTAACTCTGCTGTCAGAGTCCATGATTCACAGCCATATAGGAGGATAGATATCACGAGGGATTTGTAAAGGTGGTATTTGGTGCAGAAGCTGATGTTGTTGCTTCTGATGATCTTCTCGAGTCTGACTAGAGCAGATGTTGCTGTTGCAATGCGAGCTTTCACTTCATTGTTTGATGTGCCATCTTTTGTTAGGATGGAGCCTAAGTATTTGAATTGGCTCACCTCTTCTAGTGTTTCTCCATTCATCTTTATTTCCGTGATGTCATTACTCGCGTTGTTGACCATGATCTTTGATTTCTCTGTACTGACCTCCATGCCGTATGCGCTCGCTCGATCTGTTAAATTGTACTCAGTCAAATTTCCCCAGTTCACCCAGCTGCAAATGGGTACCTGCCCTCTTTTGGGTCAGAGAAGGTTAAACAGTGAGGGAGAGGAGATGGGCACCACCCTCAAAATCCTGGCCCCTAGAGAAGCTGAGGTCTCTGATACCTTGCTCCCCTACAATCGCCTACGTTATGGAACACCTTTACCTGTTTTTACCTTTATTGTAGGGGAATAAACAGTCAGAACACTTGCTCTCCCATACATAAAAGTGAAACAGCTTTCTTTGGGAAGATGCCAAAACACAACACCAATTGCATGCATTATTGAAATTCTGCCATCTTATCCTACCAGCACAAAATGGCGTACTCTTCTGAAAGGCAGGACAGATTTTTAATATATGTGCAAGATGTTCTTTATGGGTTTGCATGTGATACCTGGATTTATAGTCACATCTAGAGGACTCTGCTCAGCTCTCCATTCACCAACAAAATCATCTATTAAGAAAGCTTTGATATGCGAACTGGTAGAATTGACAAGTTGAACAAACTGTCTCTCCTACAAACAGTGAAATCGCTTTGTAATAAAATGTTTTGTATCTTATTTAGCCATGCTGGTTGAATCAAAGATTTGTCATGTAGATCTTTCATCATCTAATAAACATTTGAGGATAGCTTTTCAGACTGGAAGTAAAGCAGCTGCAGCCAGAAAGAACCGTTGGAACAGAAATCAAAATAGACAAGAGATGTCTTCCCGTTTCTCCATATATTAACTAAGTTGACGTCCTCTGCTTTAAACGAAAAATATACTTTATCATTTTTAGCTGAAACCGATCAGTTATTGCTGTATCTTCGTATCCTCCAATTTCGAATGTTTACAGAAAAACAGGTATAACCATTTCATCAAATAAAGCATGTGCCATATGTTCCGGCAACTCCTGCGACACTACTAGTGCATGCGTTCCGGCAACTCCTGCGACACTGCTGGTGCCAAACTGTATCAGCTTCTGCTGTTCCTTTGGATCCATCATCAGTGTGGAGAGGGGGGACCTGCTATCTGGGCAACAGCTCGTCCTCCATACTATCCTGCCCAGGCTCGCGCCCTGGAGAGGTCACTCCAGCCTCGCCTCACAGCGTGGACACAACACGGGAAGCAGCAGTTACCGGTTATAAGCTGCAATGCTCGACTGGCGTAGAACGTGGCGCCAGGGGTTGCTTCCGACGGTGGGAGAAATCCTAGGATTTCACTGGACAGCTACCGCCCGCCTCAAGCTGGGCAGCCCCCAGCCAATAAGGTGTTGTCCCGCCACAGTCTGCCTTCCTCAATGGGTGCTTGGGGATTAGGATCAAACCGACAAGCAGACTGTAAGACTCGCATCAGGCAAAAATACAAGAACCATGAGAAACAGGTGCCCAGTCCTAAAACTGGGAAGCTGGAACGTCCAAACATTGTCATCCGGACTGTCCCAAGACCTCCAAGGCATCAGTGATGCAAGAAAGTCAGCCGTCATCAACAACGAGCTGCTGAGACTGAGGGTGGACATAGCTGCTCTGCAAGAGACCCGCCTTGCAGACACTGGAACCCTCAAGGAGAAAGACTTTACTTTCTTCTGGCACGGGAAGAGCGCGGAGGACCGAAGAGAGCATGGAGTGGGATTTGCTGTCAGGAACACCCTACTGAAGATGGTTGAACCAGGAGACAAGGGATCCGAACGCCTGATGACA
Source organism: Stramonita haemastoma (assembly GCA_030674155.1). Taxonomy (NCBI): domain Eukaryota; kingdom Metazoa; phylum Mollusca; class Gastropoda; order Neogastropoda; family Muricidae; genus Stramonita; species Stramonita haemastoma. Next base: position 12,400 of record JASPKP010001207.1, read on the forward strand.
GTCCGTCTCCATGCCTCTGAGGGCTTTGTCACTCTTGTCAGCGCCTACGCTCCCACCCTTACATCCACTGCAGAAGCAAAGGACGAGTTTTATGCCAACATCAGCAACCTCATCAAGAAAATACCCCCCAAGGAACATGTCATCATCCTGGGAGACTTTAAAGCTCGAGTGGGTGCCGATCATGACGCATGGCCTTCATGCCTTGGACACTTTGGAGTTGGCAAGATTAACGAAAATGGGCAGCGCCTGCTGGAGTTCTGCTCCTACAACAGCCTCTGCGTGACCAACTCCTACTTCCAGACCAAGCCACAACACAAGGTGTCATGGCGCCACCCCCGCTCAAAGCATTGGCATCAGCTGGATATGATCCTGATCCGACGTACCAACATCAAGTCTGTGCTCATCACCCGCACATACCACAGTGCAGACTGTGACACTGACCACTCTCTCGTCTGCTGCAAGATCAGGCTTCATCCAAAGAAACTCCAGAGCTTCAAACAGAAAGGCAAACCTCGCATCAATACCACCAGCATGCATCTTCCAGAGAAAGTCGAAGAATTTGCCAAGTCTCTCAAAGAAGCTCTGTCTGATGAACACCAGTACTGCTCAGCCTCTTAGAAATGGAACCACCTCCGGGAAGCCATTCAGAAAACAGCCTTTGCAACCTTTGGGAAAAAGATCTCCAAGAACAATGACTGGTTTGATGCCAAGTCTAGCGAGCTGTCCCCCGTCATTGACGCAAAGCGTGCTGCCCTTGCCGAATACAAGCGCTCCCCTAGTGAGAAATCCCTGCAAGCACTCAGAGCAGCCAGAAACAAAGTACAACAGACTGCAAGACGTTGTGCCAACGAATACTGGCAACAGCTCAGTGCCTCCATCCAGTCTGCAGCTGCCTCAGGCAACATCAGAGGAATGTACGAAGGCATCAAGACAGCTCTAGGGCCAACACAAAGCAAAACCGCCCCACTCAAGACCTCCAATGGGGAGGTGATCACCGACAAGAGCAGACAGATGGACAGGTGGATGGAGCATTACTCTGAGCTTTACTCTAGAGAGAACACAGTCTCCAACTCAGCACTCGATGTCATTCAGCCTCTGCCCATCATGGAGGAACTAGATGCTGAACAAACCCTTGTTGATCTCCGCAAAGCAATTGACAGCTTAGCTAGCGGCAAAGCACCTGGCACCGATGGCATTCCACCCGACCTTATCAAAAGCTGTAAAGACACCTTACTACAGCCCCTTCACGACGTCCTATGCCAGTGTTGGAGGGAGGGAGCCGTGCCGCAAGACATGAGAGATACCAAGATCGTCACTCTCTACAAGAATAAAGGCGACAGGAGTGATTGTAACAACTACAGAGGCATATCTCTTCTGAGCATCGTAGGAAAACTCTTCGTTCGTGTCATGCTTGTGCGCCTCCAGAAACTTGCTGAGCGTGTCTACCCCGAGTCACAATGCGGCTTCCGAGCTGAACGCTCCACGGTGGACATGATATTCTCCCTACGCCAGCTTCAGGAGAAATGCAGAGAACAACACAAACCCCTCTACATAGCCTTCATAGACCTGACCAAGGCCTTTGACCTAGTCAGCAGGGAAGGGCTATTCAACATCCTTCCAAAAATTGGTTGCCCCCCAAAACTCCACAGTGAGATCCTTTCATGATGACATGAAGGCAACAATCCAGTATGAGGGCAGCATGTCCAACCCATTTGACATCAAGAGTGGAGTCAAGCAAGGCTGTGTCCTTGCTCCCACCCTCTTTGGCATCTTCTTTGCCCTGCTCCTAAAGCACGCTTTTGGAACTGCAACAGAGGGTGTATACCTACGCACCAGATCCAGCGGTCGACTATTCAACCTGGCTCGGTTGAAAGCAAAAACAAAAGTGATGGAGAAAACAATTAGGGACATGCTTTTTGCTGCTGCTGCTGTCACTTCTCACACTGAGCAAGAACTCCAATGCCTCATGGATAGGTTTTCCCAGGCCTGCAAAGACAATCAGCCTGAAAAAGACCAATGTGCTGATCCAGGACGTGGTAACTACACCAGCCATCTACATCGATGACTACCAGCTTGACGTCGTACACCAGTTCACATATCTGGGATCCACCATCAGTGACAACCTGTCCCTTGATGCCGAGATCAACAAGTGCATCGGCAAGGCTGCTACGACCTTAGGACGCCTCACTACCCGTGTCTGGGAGAACCCAAAGCTGACAATTTCCACCAAGATGGCAGTGTACAACGCCTGCATCGTCAGCACTCTCCTATATGGCAGTGAAACATGGACAACATACTCCAAACAGGAGCGCAAACTGAACAGCTTCCACCTGCGCTCTCTCCGTCGCATCCTCGGCATCCACTGGAGTGACAAAGTTACCAACGCTCAGGTCCTCGAGGTTGCAGGTCTTCCCACCATGTACACACTCCTCAGACAACGCAGACTCAGATGGCTTGGTCACGTGCGAAGGATGGAGGATGGACGCATTCCTAAAGATCTCCTCTATGGTGAACTTGCCTCCGGCAAGAGAAGCATTAGCCGCCCCCAACTGCGCTACAAAGACGTCTGCAAGCGTGACATGAAAGCCCTGGACATCAACCTAGAGAACTGGGAGGAGGTAGCAGCTGACCGCAACAAATGGCGCAGTGTTCTCCACAAACAGCTGAAGTGTGGTGAAGAAAAGATCCACACTGCAGCAAACGAAAAGAGAGCCAAGCGGAAGGCATGTGCTCCAGCCACCTCAACAAGCCACATCTGCATCAGATGCAACAGAGACTGCCACTCCCGCATCGGACTGACCAGCCACAGCCGGCGTTGTCGCTGAACAAATGACCTGTCTTTTGGCGCGAATTCCATAGTCGACACCGACTGACGGAGGCCTACTATGTATAGCCACTTCTTTTTGACGTGCAGTCCTCATTAAACCAAAACTGGTTTTAATAGCTTTATCATTATTTTTCTTTCATTTCGCAAAACTACCACTATTATTATTATTGTTATTGTTGATGTTGTTGTTGTTATTGTTGTTGTTATTGTTATCATATCATTACTGTTATTGCTAGTAGTAGTAGTAGTAGTAGTAGTAGTAGTAGTAGTAGTAGCAGTAGCAGTAGTAGTAGTAGTAGTAGTAGTAGTAGTAGTAGTAGTAGTAGTAGTAGTAGTAGTATAATTATCATTATTATTATTATCATTATCATTACTATTGCTATCATTATTATTATCATTATTTTCATTATCATTATCATTGCTACTACTACTACTATTATTATTATTATTATTATTATTATTATTATTATTATTATTATTATTATTATTATTATATTATTATTGTTGTTGTTGTTGTTGTTGTTGTTTGTTGTTGTTATTATTATTATTATTATTATTACCATTATTAGTACCATTATTATTACCATTATTATCATCATTTGTAGCAGCAGTCGTCGTCGTCGTCGTCGTTGTAGTAGTAGTAATAGTAGTAGTAGTAGTAGTAGTAGTAGTAGTAGTAGTAGTAGTAGTAGTAGTAGTAGCAGTAGCAGTAGCAGTAGCAGTAGTAGTGTTGTATTATAATCATTATCCCCCTAAGTCACGCCTGATTTCTCCGCGTGAAATTTAAGTTGCCTTCCCCGGGGAGAGCGCGTCGCCACAAGAGCGTCGCTACCTTTCTTTCTCCCCCAAAGTCCTTCGGATGAGACTTTAAACCGAGGTCCTGTGTGCGAACGCACGAAGAACATCTTGCGCACACGTTAAATCCTGTTCCACTTTTCGTAAGAGTAGGCCATCGTGTGCCGGTGGGAACAGATGACATTTACACAACTGCTTACACACGGGGACTGGATGTAAAAAAGCACAAGAGTGCTTATTCCATTATCCTCGATATAAAAGAATAAATCAAATCAAATCAAGTCTTCTTTTACCGTCTACAGCTGTATTGTTTCCCTCTCAGAGTGGCTTTTTTCTGCCGACTTTGGCCAGGGACAACTCTTGTTGCGGTAGGTTGGTCTTCATCATTTTCTTCTTTTTCTTTTTCTTCTTCTTCTTCTTCTTCTTCTTCTTCTACTTCTTCTTCATTATCTTCATTATCTTCATTATCTTCTTCTTCTTCTTCTTCATTATTATCTTCTTCTTCTTCAAGGACAGTTGAGTTGGTTTTATACCTTGTTTTAAACTGTACATAGTCGCAAACTTTTAATACGAGTTTTAAAATGTAACGAGGTGACAGCCCCGATATGGCCTATGTGGTCGGCGGGGCTATAAGCAACATAATTGGATCTTCTTCTTCTTCTTCTTCTTCTTCTTCTTCTTCTTCTTCTTCTTCTTCTTCTTCTTCTTCTTCTTCACAATTCTTCTTCTTTTGCATTTTGGAGTACGACCAAACACAGGCTGTTGATCTGTATGGCGAATGTATGCTATCTAGTCTGCTTCTGATAACTTTGTTGTGCTTTGGCCTCCCATCTTTCACTGGGACAGAGATAAGAATGTCTTAAGCAGCCCTTACATCTCTCTCTCTCTCTCTCTCTCTCTCTCTCTCTCTCTCTCTCTCTCTCTCTCTCTCTCTCTCTCTCTCTCTCTCCTCTTTTGTAAGGAGGACATGTGTGTACATTTTTCAAGTGCCTTACAGATGATTGATGAGAACATCAATGAAGCTCTAGATTTGTTCAATGGTTGCATAAAGTTCAGTGCTGAATGTATGAAAAAACAGGTACATGTCAATAAAGGTTTAACAGTTGCTACATGGTTTGATAATGAATGTAAAAGTATGAAATATAGGGTGAGAAAACTTTTGAAGACTTATCGAAAAACGTTAAAGAACGAAGACAAAAACTTGTATTGTGTCTTAAGAAGGGAATATAAATCCATGTTAGAAAGGAAAAGAAAACAGTATAATATGACATTACTTGCAGATATGGTGTCTTCAATCTCTTCTCAAGTCCAGTTCTGGAAAAGTGTTAAGAAGGCATCATTTAGAAATAGTCAACCAAAGAATAATATATCAGTTGACAGTTGGTTTCAACATTTCAAATCTTTGTTGGAGAAAGGCTCATCAGACAACTCCATGAATACTAATGTTGACAATGATGAAAGTGAGGAGGATTTTGATCGCCCAATATCTAAAGAGGAAATTTATTTGGCACTTAGAAAACTAAAGAATGATAAAGCAGCTGGTCCTGATCAAATCATTGGAGAATTGCTGAAAAATGGAGGTGAAAATGTTGTGCTTTTTCTCCTAAAATTATTCAACAAAATCTTTGATGATGGCCTTTTTCCTGATAACTGGACTGAATCTATAATCTTAACTCTACACAAAAAGGGTAATGTTGATAACCCTAATAACTACAGGGAATTTCTCTTAGTGACATAAGTAGTAAATTGTACAGTACCATCATTAATAATAGATTACAAGAATGGGTTAAGAAAAATAATATTACAGGTGAACATCAAGCTGGCTTTAAGAGAGGATACTCCACTATAGACCATATGTTTACTCTGCTTGCATCTGTACAGAAACAGTTTGCTCATAACCGTAAGCTGTATGTGGCATTTATTGACTTTGAAAAGGCATTTGATTCTGTTAATAGAAATTTGTTGTGGCCTATTCTCCTGAAAAATGGTGTGAAGGGTAAATTATTACGATGTTTGAGAGCCATGTACCAGAATGTCAGAAGCAGAATAAGATGTGGTACAAAACTGACTGACATAATATACTGTACCACTGGCGTTAAACAGGGCGATGTATGTAGCCCGTTATTATTTTCTGTTTTTATTAATGAGTTAGCTAGAGAAGTCATCAATAATGGTAAACATGGTGCCACTTTCCCCCAAGATTTCACAGAATTGTTTATTCTTCTACTTGCTGATGATATTATCCTGCTATCTGAAACGGTTGTCGGCTTACAAAAGCAGTTGAATAGCTTGAGCAGTGCTGCATCAGCGCTTGATCTTAAGGTTAATCTGAATAAGAGTAATATTGTTGTATTCAGAAAAAGTGGTTATTTAGCTGCTCATGAAAAATGGTTGTACAATGGAAAAGTCATGCCTGTGATTAATGTATATAAATACTTAGGTATTTGCTTTTCTACAAAGCTTAGTTTCACAGCTGCATGTAAAGATCTGGCAAGTCGAGGTAAACGAAGTTTGTTATTGGTTTTGAGAAAGTTACGAATGTTGAATAATAACTCTTTTGACTTGCTCATTAAGATATTTGATGCGCAAATACAACCCATTGTATTATATGGTGCAGAAATTTGGGGCTTGGATGCAGCTGTAACACATTGTGAATCAGTGCACCTCTTTGCTTTAAAGCAGTTTTTAGGCTTAGATAGACGTACACCAAATGATCTTGTGTATAGTGAAACTAACAGATACCCTCTCTCTGTTAATGCTGCTGTAAGATGTGTAAGATACTGGATTAAGATTTTGCATATGGATGAGAACAGACTACCTTTTAGATCTTATAAGATGCTTTATGATCTAGATGCCAAAGGAAAAAATAACTGGGCTACACAAATACGTACCTGTTTATGTGAACTCGGTTTTGGATTTGTTTGGTTCAATCAAGGTGTTGGAAATTGTAGAGAATTTATAAACATGTTCAGGCAACGATTGATTGATTGACTGCCGTTGGCAGCAATGGAGTGATCACATACAAACCAGTGAAAGATATCTAATGTACAGACAATTTACAAGTACACATGATGTCAAACCTTATCTAAAGCTTGATGTGGACATTCATCTGAAAAGAATTATGTCAAAGTTTAGACTTGGTGTTTCAGATTTAAATGTTCATAAGTTCAGATATAGAGAACATGATGTTGATGACCCCAGGTTACTATGTCCATTATGTAAGCAAGCACCTGAGGATGAAGTACATTTTGTGTTATGCTGTCCAGTATTAGAGGATGTTAGGCAGAATTACATCCCTGTAAAATATAGTAGGCAGCCTAATTCTTTACGACTCTGTTTACTCATGGCGTCAAGTCAGCCTGAGGTTATGCGTAGCCTCACTTTATATTTGTGTAAAGCTTTCAGAATAAGAGATATTTTGTTGTCGTAGGTTATATTTGTGTATCTGACTTTTTATACAGTAATTTTTGTTGTTGTTATTGGGTTGTTGTTTGTGGGGTTTTTTTTCCTCTCACCAAAATACTAAGCAGCTCGGCAACCCCCCTTCATGTATGGGCCAATGGCCTTTTTGTGAATAAAGTTTTCGAGTTCGAGTTCGAGTTCGAGTTTGAGTTCTCTCTCTCTCTCTCTCTCTCTCTCTCTCTCTCTCTCCTCTCCTCTCTCTCTCTCTCTCTCTCTCTCTCTCTGTCTCTCTGTCTCTTACTCTCTGTCTCTCTCTCCCTCTGTGTGTGTGTGTGTGTCTCTCTCTCTGTCTCTCTGTCTCTTACTCTCTGTCTCTCTCTCTCTCTGTCTCTCTCTCTCTCACTCTGTGTCTGTGTTTGTGTCTGTCTGTCTGTCTGTCTGCCTGCCTGCCTGCCTGTCTATCTGTCTGTCTGTCTGTCTCTGTCTCTGTCTCTCTCTCTCTCTCTCTGGGGACTGGATAGTCTAGGGGTCAGAACATTGTGCTCGCAATTTGACACAATTTTCTTCAAAACTCTCT
>JASPKP010001207.1:25000-31050 GCA_030674155.1 Stramonita haemastoma
CACAACCCAACTGTAAAGCTGTCTAAAATGGGTCGCAGATCAGGGGGGACTGTGTTGTTGATCAAGAAAACACTAAGTCAGTTTGCTAACATTATTGAAACAGGTTTGGAAAATATTGTTTGTGTCAAACTAAGCAAAACGGTGTGGACACGGATATATTTTGTTTATAGGGATGTACAATCATCCTGTGAACAGTGTGTACTACAGAAATCAAACTTTTGATAATAACCTTGAAATGCTAGAACAGTTCCTTCTTACAAGATATGAACTGGTGGAAGATGTGTATTTTGTCATTGCAGGTGACATGAATGCCAGAATTGGAGAGTGGAGTCTGGAAGAAGAAAGTGCAGATGAGATGTTTGTACACAATGATGTTGGTTTGTTTGCTAGAAAATCTAAAGACAGTGTTACAAAGGGTTTTGGAAAGTCATTGATTGAACTGTGTTCGACTTTCCAGTTAACCCCTTTAAAGGGATTGTGTGATGGGGACAAAGACGGTCACTTTACTTTCCTTTCTGAAAGGGGAAACAGTGTGATTGATTATTTTTTATGCTCTGTTGATCTGTTGTTTTGTATGAAAGATTTCTGTATTACTAATCGTATGGAATCGAACCATTTGCCTCTTATATTACACATAAAATGTATACATGACAAGCAAATGGATGAGGAAGCAAAAGATAAGTCTTGCCAGAAAGTTAAATGGAATGCTGGAAAAGCAGAGCTGTTTCTAGAATTTTTTGCATCAGAAGAAGCCACAAATATTCTGGCAGATGCCACAAATGATATCAACCTAAACATAGAAACTGCTGTTGACAAATTTACAGCTTTACTGCAGAAGGCAGGGCAGTGCATGCAACACACAGTTCATATGGGAACACGCGCAAGGAAAACAAACCACTGGTTTGACTGGGAGTGCTTGCAGAAAAAGTGTGAAGCTGGCAGAGCATTAAACAGAACGTGCTGAGGACCAAAAGACTTATGGAGAAAAAAGGTCGAGTATCAAAATTATATAAAGGAAAAGAAAAAGAGTTACCAGAAATCAGTTATAGATACTCTGACTCAAAGTAAAGGGGATAGCAGCACATTTTGGTCAACACTACGAAAAGTTAGGAGAAAGAAGCCTAATTTACCTTCTATTTCAATAGATAGATGGAAAACACACTTTGAAAACATTCTCACTATGGATCACATTGAGCGTGATACTAGAGATAGAGATATTGAGGAGGAAGAACTTTATGTTTCTGATCTAGATGACGAAATATCTGAAGGGGAAATTCGACAGGCTGTTAGAAGACTTAAAGTGAATAAAGCTTCTGGACTAGATGATATTCCTGGTGATTTCCTAAAAAATGCAGAGCCATTCATATTGCCTTTTTTGACAAAAATGTTCAACCATATGTATACAGCTGGTTTCTATCCTATAGCTTGGACACAGTCAGTCATTGTTCCATTACTGAAAAAAGGTGATGCTAACAACCCTGAAAATTATAGAGGCATCTCCTTACTCAGTATTGTTAGTAAAGTTTTTACCTCTATCTTAAACCAGAGACTGTATAAATGGGCAGAAAAAGAAGGGAAAATTAATGAAGAACAGGCCGGATTTCGCAGGAATTACTCTACTGTAGACCACATATTTACTCTCATTAAAATGGTTAGGTCAGGTTTGTATGGTCAGAAGAGAAGCAAACCATATGTTGCTTTCATTGATTATCGAAAGGCTTTTGATACAGTAAATCGTGATATGCTTTGGAAAGTGCTAAAAAAAAATCAATGTTTCATCAAAAATGATCGTATGTTGAAAAGTATGTATGGTAGTGTGCAAAGTTGTGTGCGCTGGGGTTCTGAAGTGTCTGATTTTTTAAAATTCCACTGGGCGTGAAACAGGGCTGCTTGATGTCTCCTTTGATTTTTTCATTATTAATTACTGAAGTAGCAGAAGAAGTTTCACGAAAGGGAAAACATGGTTTTCAGTTTTTACCTGACTTACAGGAAATTTTTCTCCTGTTGTTTGCAGATGATGTTGTTTTGTTTTCTCATAGCCCCAGTGGCCTTCAAAACCAGCTTAATAACTTGCAAAGAGCATCTGACACTTTAGGATTAACTGTAAATCTTGATAAAACGAATGTTATGGTGTTCAGGAAAGGTGGGCATCTATCCAAATCGGAAAAGTGGCACTTTAAAGGTCAAAATATCGAAGTTGTTAACAGCTACAAGTATCTTGCTTTTACTCTTACAACTAAAGTATCTTTTGACACAGCACTGGAAGAGTATGCTAGGCGTGCAAAACATAAAGTTTTTGAGATTTTGAAAACAATGTGGGCTTTGGGCAACATGGATATGTTTGTGTTTTTTAAGTTGTTGGATGCCCAAGTCAAACCTATGTTGTTATATGCTTCGGAGCTCTGGGGATTTACAAAATTTCACTGTATAGAATCGGTACATTTATTTGCTTGCAAACATTTGTTAAACGTTTACCCCAAAACTCCTAACACAATGATCTATGGGGAGACAGGACGTTATCCTACATATATTGATAGCACCATAAGATCTATTGCGTACTGGTTTAAACTTCAAAATATGTCTTTATGCAGATTTCCAAAACAGGCATATTTGATGACTGCAAACAAGATCCCAAAACTCACCGAAAGACATTTAGATGTAAATAACTGGCCATATTGTATCAAAAGATGTCTTGATCTTTTTGGCTTCTCTGAAGTGTGGGTAAATGGTGGGGTGGGAAATGAGAAAGTTTTTCTAAAAGAATTAAAGCAACGCATGATTGATTGCTTTCATCAAGATTGGCATGCAAAACTGTCAGAAAGTGACAGATTCGAAACGTATAGGTCATTTAAATCACTGTTACAGCCTGAAAATATCTTACTGCTATCACCATAGGTAAATTCAAACATGCACTTGTCAAGTTTCGACTTGGAGTCGGTGATTTAAACGTGAATAACAGATACAATGATGAATCTAAAAAGTGCCCTTTTTGTGACAAAATTGAAACTGAAATCCATTTTCTGTTTGAATGTTCAAAGTTTACAGACTTGAGGGAGAAATACCTATCCAAATACTTCACAAATGATAATGAACATTGCCTCCAAACTATTCTGAATAGTGAAAATGTTTGTCAGTTGAGACATTTGGGTATGTATTTATTTTATGCTCTGAAAGCCAGAGAACTCAGTTAGGTACAATTGGTGTACAAAAAGTTGATGTAGTTTGTCTCTTTGGAAATTATTTCATGACTATGCCAAAATTCTGTTGTTTGTTCAATGTTTTGCTTTTAGTTTCTTCGGTTAAAATGTGTACCCCCATGTATACAGGCCGGTGGCCTTACAATTGAAATCCAGTTTGGAGTTTCTCTCTCTCTCTCTCTCTCTCTCTCTCTCTCTCTCTCTCTCTCTCTCTCTCTCTCTCTCTCTCTCTCTCTCTCTCTCTCTCTCTCTCTCCCTCTCCCTCTCCCTCTCTTCTCTATCTCTCTCACCTCTCTCTCTCACTCTCTCTCTATGTATCTATCTATCTGTCTACATATTCATTTATCTATCCCCCCCCCCCCCTGTTTTATCAAAATGTTATGATTTCTATTATATGACTTACTTGTTGATAGATGGTGGTAGATTGATGTTTTAAGTTGTTTACCTCGTTATGTTTTCTTGTTTGCTATTTATGTATCAGCGCTTTTATTAATAATTCAAAATCATTTCTTAGTTTCAATCTCTGAATGATCGCATTTTAATACTTTATTATTATCTTTCTGTCTTTATTTTTTGTCTGTTGTTTGATACTGGGTATGGTCTTTTGTTTTTGGTATTTACATTATTAGTGTTCTTGTTGTTTTAGCTAGAAGAGATTTTTATCTTGATTTTATCCCTTATAAGGGCAGGGACTGGATGTAAAACCGCACACGAGTGCTTAGTCATTATCCTCTAAATAAAAGAATTTGCCTTGCCTTGCCTTACCTTACCTTGCCCCCCCCCCCCCCCCCCCTCTCTCTCTCTCTCTCTCTCTCTCCTTCTCTCTCTCTCTCTCTCTCTCTCTCTCTGGCAGGATTCTTGTAGGAAGGGGGGAAAGGTAATATAGAAATCCTAAAAACATTAGGAAAGCTGAATTTGATAGACTGTTCCATATTTTCGAAATTATTTGACACACAGAACCGTTGCTTACGTACGCTTCATGAATATGGGGACTATATGTAAATACGCAAAAGGAAAAAGTTCACACATTTGCCATGAAAAGGTAAAGGTAAAAAGGCAAACGTGTCCCATAACCTGTGTGGTCATAGGAGAGCGAGGTGTCAGAGACCTCACTTCTCTAGGGGCCAGCATTTGAGGGCGGCGCCCATCTCCTCTTCTTTGCTGCTTTACCTTCCCTTACCCTAAAGAAGGCAGGTACCCATTTACAGCTGGGTGGACTGGGGATTGTACTGAAGCCAAGGTGTGCAAACGGTCACCATCCAACCGGTAACCACGCTCAAAATGTTTTCTTTAAATGTGCCAATACATGCATATAACACTGTACTCCATGGAGAGACAGGAAGTTATCCTTTATATATAAGAACTTTTGTGAAATGTATAAGGTAGCCTACTGGTTGAGGCTGTTGAAACTCCCACAAACACGTTTATGCAGACAATAATATCAGATGTTGATTATACAAATGGAGTTGGGTAAAGAGAACTGGGCTTATCAAGTTAAAAGAGTTTTGTCGGAACATGGCTTTGGGATTGTGTGGCTGTCTCAGGAAGTAGGTAATGAGCTCAGTTTCTTTCGGAATTTAAAGATAGGCTTATTTGCTCTTTTAAACAAAATCGGCACCCAGATATGGAAAGTAAAAGTAAACATAGCTGGTTCTTTTCCTTTAAATCTGTATTTCAGACATAAAAAATATATCACTGATAAATGGCACAGACTTAATTATGCTCGTTTCAGGCTAAGAACATTGGGTTTCAATGCTAATAAAAGATGGTTCCAGACTAAGACATCCATACTATTACCATGACTATCATGTGGCCATAATATTGAAGATGAAATTCATTTTTGTTTCAGTGTAAGGTATATGAAACTATACGTAATAAACATAATTTTCTAAGTCTTTGAACAGCAGAAAGTCAATATATTGTGTATATTTTGTCGTATGAAAATGAACATGTAATGAAATTTGTAGCTAAGTTTATAGCAGAGGCACATAATTAAGACAAACCCATGTCAGTAACAATTGATTCAATGAAATGATATAGTCACTTTAAAAAGTAATGTTTCTCAAGTAAGACAATTTAGAATGGTTGATAACAGTAATTTAATGGATGGTCGAAGGAAGTTTTGTTTTTGCATTTCATTTGATTTTTCTTTTCTTTCTAAGTACGATTGATTTGTATATATAGACCCAATGTTAATGTTATTTAAAAAAAAGTTAAAGTCTGTCCCGAGCCAAAGGTCATAGGCCGGTGCTTATCCCGGTTTCTGTGGCGTTAAGCGATGGAGTATAGCCCCCCCCGGTAACCCCCCAGTCTTCCAGGTTAACCCCCCCAACACAAGGTTGGTCCCCCCTTTTACACCTGGGGGGTAGAAAATAGCCGAAAGTGCCTTTTCCAAGGGCCCCCAACACCATAGCCGAATGCTGGGATCGAACCCCCCAAAAACCCTTTTAAATTTCGACCAAGCCCTAACCACTGACCCACAGGGGGGCTCAATGTTAATTTGTTTGGTTTTAAATGAATGGATCCTTTCTTTTTGCCAAATTTAAATTTTCGATAATATACACATTTTGTTTACCGTTTACAAAAAATATGTGTTACCTCCCCTTTTTAAAAAGGGCCCCTTTGGGCAATGACAAAATGTTAAAGCGTACATCGTTAAAAGCATTCTCTCTCTCTCTCTCTCCCCTTCTCTCTCCTCCCCTCTCTCTCTCTCTTCTCTCTCTCTCTCTCTCTCTCTCTTCTCTCTTTTTTCCTTTTCTCTCTTTTTGAAATCTTGGGTACATGTTAAATCATTTGCCCTAAGAGTAGGCCCTTGTTTGCCGGGGGAACAGATGACAAGATTTACAAAACTGC
>JASPKP010000121.1:2500-10000 GCA_030674155.1 Stramonita haemastoma
ATATATATATATATATATATATATATATATATATATATATATATATATATATATATATATATATATATATATATATATATATATATATATATATATATATATATATATATATATATATATCTATATATCTATATCTATATCTATATATATCTATATATATATCTATATAGAGATATATATATCTATATATATATCTATATAGATATAGATATAGATATAGATATAGATATAGATAGATATATATATATATATATATATATATATATATATATATATATATATATATATGAGAGAGAGAGAGGCATCGATGGAGAGAGACAAATTAATAGAGAAACACACACACACACACACACACACAACACACACACACACACACACACACACACACACACACACACACGCGCGCGCGCGCGCGCGCGCGCGCGCGCGCGCATGGACAGAGACAGCTAGAGAGACACAGAGAGAGTGAAAGGGGGGGGGGGGGAAGAAAGAAACAAATAGCACTTCTCAAGCTAAGCGGCCTACACAAACCAAAGCAGCCACTGTTCCCCAAACATGACTCGACCACGCTCTGCAACCAACATCCTAGTCCAGAGCCCTTATGTAAGTTTGCCTGCACTCTTCTTCCTGATTCTAGAATACACAACTACATCGGAAATCCTATGACTGATCCACATTGTGGATGCAAATAATCTGTATGATTTCACTTTTTCCTCCCTATTATACAACATGCCCTATGCTTTCCTTGCAGATCTAAAATCTGCAATACATAATATTTATATTCTTAGAGATGGTCATCTCACTATGACACTTATAATGATTGAATATTCATAAGTTTTTGTTGTTGTTGTTGTTGTTGTTGGTTTACATGGAGAAGATTGTTTGTTAAATGCGTTCATTGAGGATTTCAGAGTAACGAACGCTCTATATTTAAAAATATATTTTTAAAACTGTGTATACAATGATGTGCTGTTATGTCTTTTTTATATACCACTTTATATCACAGCAGATTTCTCTGCGTGAAATTCGGGCTACTCTCCCCGGGGAGAGCGCGTCGCCACAAGTGCAGCGCCTACCCATTTTTTCCCCCCTCAGGGATGATGTCTAAACACGACACCTGTGTGCATGCTGGTTTGTTTGTTTTTTATATAATTTTGTCATCTGCTCCTACCGGTACACGATGACCTACTCTTCCGAAAGGCGGAACGGGATTTTAACGTGTGCGCAAGATGTTCTGCGTGCGTTCGCACACGGGACCTCGGTTTAAAGTCTCATCCGAATGACTTTGACATTCAGTTCGATTTTTCCGTCAAGCTGGGAAGAAAGGGCGAGACTGGGTACGAACCCAGAAACTCGCGGTTTACATATTGGCAGGCGAACGTCTTAACCATCCTGCCACCGTCCGTCTTTAATGGTGTTTCCCTTTTTTTCACAAAACATACCAATAAAAATAAGCACGAATGAGACACATGTGTGTGCAAACGCGCACAAAAACACACACATATAAATTATGCACACATATATACACACAGACACACAGACACACAGATACACACAGCCATTACAGATAGGCGTGTATGAGACACACACGCACGCACACACACACACACACACACCACACACAACACACACACTCACACACACACGCGCGCGCGCGCGCGCACACACACTCATACACACACACACACACACACGCACGCGCGCACACACACATACACACACATACACACACACACACATACACACACACACACACACACACAAACACACACACACACACACACACACACACACACACACACACACACACACACACACAACACCACACACACACACACACACACACACACACTGGCTATCCCGGTACTTAGAGTGATGCATTTGTGATGTGCTGACCCGGGTTTGATTCTTGTTCAATAAGAATTTTTCTCTAGAGTTAACATTAGTGCTGACTCCACTCCCACCCCATCTCCAAAGCACGCGGCGCCCGCGCGCGCGCGCGCCTGTGTGTGTATATATGTGTGTGTGTGTGTGTTTGAAGTCAAGTCAAGTCAAGTCAAGTCAAACTTTTTTCCCAAACTTTTATTTTACATAAGTGCCAGCTCCACTCCCACCCCATCCCCAAAGTGTGTGTGTGTGTGTGTGTGTGTGTGTGTGTGTGTGTGTGTGTGTGTGTGTGTGTGTGTGTGTGTGTGTGTGTGTGTGTGTGTGTGTGTGTGTGTGTGTGTGTGTGTCTGTATCTGTGTCTGTGTCTGTGTGTCTGTGTGTGTGTGTGCGTGTGTGAAGGGGTGGTGAGGGTGTGCGTGTGAGCGTGCGTGTGTGTATGAGTGTGTGTTTGTGTGTGTGCGCTTACGCGCGCGCGTGCGTGCGTGTGTAATGCGTGTATGTGTGCGTGTATGTACGCACGCACGCACGCACGCACGCGCGAAAGAGAGAGAGAGAGAGAGAGAGAGAGAGAGAGAGAGAGAGAGAGAGAGAGAGAGAGAGAGAGAGAGAGAGAGAGAGAGAGAGAGAGAGAGAGAGAGAGACAGACAGACAGACAGACAGACAGACAGACAGACAGACAGACAGACAGACAGACAGACAGACAGACAGATGGCGCTTGCTCGCTTGCTCAGTGGCAGAAGTAGATATGGTCTGACCAGCTACAAGTGATCAACAGGAAACAAACCTACTCTACCTACTCCCACCTCCACCCCCCCCCCCTCACCTCCACCCCCTCCCCACCGTTCCACATGAGACAAAGGTTATCACGAGAGCTGTCAAATTTATACTAAGATGCATTCATTATTTAGATGACTCCGTGACTGACATGGTTTCGGGGAGATTTGCAGAGTGTCTGGACCAACACTGTGTGGAGTGATGGCTCTGAAAGAATTTCTCCTCATCTTGGTCTTGTGGCAGGAGTGTGCAGGTTAGACTTTGATGTAGGATTTGCTTCATCAGTGAAGATGGTGTGTTTTGGTGGCTGGCTGGTTATTTTGCCTTTATTATTATTTATTTGTTGTTTGTTTGTTTGTTTGTTTTTTTCTTTTCTTTCTCTTTCCTTTCTTCTTCTCTCTCTTTTTTTCTTCTTTCTTCTTGTCTGTCTGTTCTGTCTTTCTTTCTTTCTTTCTTTCTTTCTTTCTTTCTTTCTTTCTTTCTTTCTTTCTTTTCTTTTCTTTTCTTTTCTTCTTTCTTTCTTTCTTTTCTTTTTTTTTACCTTTTTATTCTTTCTTTCCTTTTCTTTTCTTCTTCGTTGTTTATTTACCTATTTAATTCTTTTTATCGAGGATAACGAAATGTCACTACTGTACTTTTTTTTTACATCCAGCCTCTGTGTGTTTCCAGTTTTGTAAATTTTGTCATCTGTCCCCTCCCACACACAATGGCCTAATCTTTCGAAAAGCTGATCAAGATTAAACGTGTACGCAATATGTTCTGCGTGCGTTCGCACATGGCCTCTGTTTATAGTCTCATCCAAAGGGTTTTTCGGGAGAGTGGAGTCTGCACTGATTTTAACTCCATAGGAAAACATCCCCTTGATCGAAATTTGAACCCAGGGCGTCAGATTGGCGTCAGATTGCGAGCGCAATGTTCTGACCACTAGGCTATCACGTCCTAGGCTATCCCTTGGTTTGTTAGTTGGTTGGTTGGCTGAATTGTTGATTGAGTCAGGGTTGGTTAAAAAGATGGTTGGTTTGGTAGGCTGGCTGGTTAGTTGGCTGGGTGGCTAGTAGTTAGCTGGATGATCGATTTTGTTTGAAGGAATAATTGATTGTTTGCAAAAAAAAAAATGGTTAGAAGGATGATTTGTAGGTAAAGTCTGTTTCATTTTATTAGTTAAGAAAATTAGTCATACTTTTATTCTTTCGATCAGTCATCTATTCAATTTATCAGTCAGTTAGCTAGTCAGCCAGTGAGTCAAACAGTCGGTCAATATTTCATAATATATATTTTTAGACTATTGCTTTTCTTCTGTTTTTCTTATTTTAAGCTGTCAATACTACTGATTTTTTAAAAAGTATTTACAGAGCTATTTATGTAGCTTTACTTTCCCCTGCCATTTTCGTGTATTCGATCATTCGTTTATTCATTCCATCATTAATTCATCCATGCCTGCCTTCCTTCCTTCCTTCCCTCCCTCCTTCCTTCCTTCCTTCCTTCCTTCCTTCCTTCCTTCCTTCCTTCCTTCCTTCCTCCTCCCTCCCTTCCTTCCTTCCTTCCTTCCTTCCTTCCTTCCTCCCTCCCTCCCTTCCTTCCTTCCTTCCTTCCTTCCTTCCTTCCTTCCTTCCTTCCTGCCTTCCTTCCTTCCTTACTTCCTTTCTTCCTCTCTTCCTGCCTTCTTTCCTTCCTTCCTTCCTTCCTTCCTTCCTTCCTTCCTCCCTCCCTTCCTGCCTTCATTCCTTCCTTCCTTCCTTCCTTCCTTCCTTCCTTCCTCCCTCCCTCCCTCCCTCCCTCCCTCCCTTCCTTCCTTCCTCCCTCCCTCCCTCCCTCCCTTCCTTCTTCCTTCCTTCCTTTCTTCCTTCCTTCCTTCTTTTCTTCCTTTCTTCTTTCCTTCCATCCTTCCGTCCTTCATTCATTCATTTGTTGAGTGTTTTACCTATTGCTATTTCTACATGTCTCAACTGATTTGGGTTTTTGTTTTAGTCATTTGCGTGACCTTCTACTGTGTTGATTGTATAAATTAATCCTATTGAATGCCTTTTCCTTCTGAAATTCTGCACTTTTAATTATTTTTATTTGTGAATCTTTACATCTTTGCATAACTGTCTGCCCTTTATCTGACACTGTTGTTGCTGTTGTTTGTTGATGTTGTTGTGTTCTGCTACTGTTATTATTGCTGTTGTTGATGATGATATCGCTGTTGCTGACACTCACAACAGTGTTTATGATGTCGTTGTTGACGTAGCACTAGCTGTTGTTTGATCTTTATGTTGTTGATGATGATAAAGAGTTGCAAAGAAAAAGAGATGCGGAGGAGTCTTGCAAAGAAGAAGAACTGCAAAAAAGAAGAAGAATGCAACGAAGAGGAAAAATGCAACGAAGAAGAAGAAGAATGCAATGAAGAAGAAGAAGAAAAAGAAGAAGAAGAAGAAGAAGAAGAAGAAGAAGAAGAAGAAGAAGAAGAAGAAGAAGAAGAAGAAGAAGAAGAAGAAGAAGAAGAAGAACAACAACAACAACAACAACAACCACAACAAGAAGAACAAGAAGAACAAGAAGAACAAGAACAAGAACAAGAAGAACAAGAACGAGAAGAACAAGAAGAAGAACAAGAACAAGAAGAACAAGAACGAGAAGAAGAAGGAGAAGAAGAAGAAGAAGAAGAAGAAGAAGAAGAGAAGAAGAAGAAGAAGAAGAAGAAGAAGAAGAATGCAAAGAAGAAGAAGAAGAAGAAGAAGAAGAAGAAGAAGAAGAAGAATGCAAAGAAGAAGAAGAAGAAGAAGAATGCAAAGAAGAAGAAGAAGAAGAATGCAAAAGAAGAAGAAGAAGAAGAAGAAGAAGAAGAAGAAGAAGAAGAAGAAGAAGAAAGAAGAAGAAGAAGAAGAAGAAGAAGAAGAAGAAGAAAGAAGAAGAAGAAGAAGAAGAAGAAGAAGAAGAAGAAGAAGAAGAAAGAAGAAGAAGAAGAAGAAGAAGAAGAAGAAAGAAGAAGAAGAAGAGAATGAAGAAGAAGAAGAATGAAGAAGAAGAAGAATGCAAAGAAGGAAGAGAAGAATGAGAAGAAGAAGAATGAAAGAGAAGAAGAAGAAGAAGAAGAAGAAGAAGAAGAAGAAAGAAGAAGAAGAAGAAGAAGAAGAAGAAGAAGAAGAAGAAGAAGAAGAATGCAAAGAAGAAGAAGAAAGAAGAAGAAGAGAAGAAGAAGAATGCAAGAAGAATGCAAGAAGAAGAAGAAGAAGAAAGAAGAAGAAAGAAGAAAGAGAAGAGAAGAAAGAAGAAAGAAGAAGAAGAAGAGAAGAGAAGAGAAGGAAGAAAAACAACAACAACAACAACAACAAAAGAATTGCGAAGATTGTTGGTGTTGTTGCTGTTGATGTTGTTGTTGTTGATGATGATGCTGTTGTTGTTGATGTTGTTGTTGTAGATGCGTTGTTTTTGTTGTTGTTGTAGATATTGATGTTGATGTGTTGTTGTTGATGTTGTTGTTGATGATGATATTATTGTTACTGTTGCTGTGTATTTTGCTGCTGGGTGTTCCTCAGTGTAACCCTCTGGGGGTCACCCAAGACTGTGCACTCTAGTTCAGTAAGAATATCTGGGGATCACTGAAACAGCATGAGTCCACACTTAAGGAAGGAAGGAAGGTGGCAGGATGGTTAAGACGTTCGCCTGCCAATATGTAAACCGTGAGTTTCTGGGTTCGTACCCAGCCTCGCCCTTTCCTCCCAGTTTGACGATAAAATCGAACTGAATGTCAAAGTCATTCGGATGAGACTCGAAACCGAGACCCCGTGTGCGAATGCATGCAGAACATCTTGCACACACGTTAAAACCCCGTTCCACCTTTCGGAAGAGCAGGCCATCGTGTGGCGGTAGGAGCGGATGACAAAATTATAACAAACCAGCATGCACACAGGTGTCGTGTTAAGACACCATCCCTGTGGAAAATTCGAGGAGTTGGAGTCCCAGAGCGGCTCAGGGCTGTAGGTATATGGCAACGTTCTGGTGGCTCCTGCGACGGTACTGGAACCGTTCGTATCGGTCAGTGCCTTTCCAATGGATCATTCCAGTGCCGTGGAGAGGGGGGGTCTGCTGCATGGGTAACAGCTTGCCCTCCATACATACTTGCCCAGGCTTTGCACTCTAAAGACTAGAGCGCAACTCCATAGTCTTCCGAGACTGATGGGTGCTTACTACCGCGCTTAATGATTATGTTCGCGTACACAACTGTTGTAAGCACTTTGTCATAAAGACTTTGCCTTTAGGAACATGTTTTTTCCTCTGTTAAAAAGAATTACATGTTATGGTTTTTGTTGTAGTTGTAGTTGTTGTCGTTGTTGTTGTTTGCAGATTCTTGTTATAGACGAAGCGTCTATGTGAATATAAACAATATCATCGTGTAAAAAGTAAGTTACGGTAGGTCTTGATACTTTACATACATCAAGAACTCGCGAATATTTTAGCTTGGGCTTACATACCGTTTTTTTTATCGTTGACTTTTTGTTTTGCAGGCGTTACAATCTGGTGCGACAGGGATAAGACAATTACAAGGACTATTCAGCGAGGCACGGATCTGACTGTAACCTGCACTACACCCTATGACATTAACCTGGATTGGTCGCTACAGGGAGCTAATGCATCATACCGAACAGTGTGTCTGTGTCCTTCTGTTGCCAAAGGTGACAGTTGTCGGACTTTTCACTCTATTTTACAATCCGACTGCAATGGCACGAAGCAGGGATCATCTCTTTTCATACGGCGAGATGTTCTGTCAACCGTAAAGCGTGTGTGTGTGTAGAGGATACAATCACTCACACAGTGAAACTGTTAGGAAATGCTTCCTTAACGTTACAGGTAAAAAAC
>JASPKP010000121.1:12500-20000 GCA_030674155.1 Stramonita haemastoma
ACTCTGTGTGTGTATGTGTGGCGTGTGTGCGCGCGTGTATGTGCGTGAGTGGGTGTGTGCGCGTGTGTGTATGTGTGTGTATGTGTGTGTATGTGTATGTTCCTGTTCAGAGCCTCCCCAAACCTCAC
This sequence comes from Stramonita haemastoma, assembly GCA_030674155.1. Taxonomy (NCBI): domain Eukaryota; kingdom Metazoa; phylum Mollusca; class Gastropoda; order Neogastropoda; family Muricidae; genus Stramonita; species Stramonita haemastoma. The sequence goes on from JASPKP010000121.1 coordinate 12,629, forward strand.
CTAGGACACTACCCCCAACATCTCGACCAGCTACCACTGGCCACAGCTCCTCTGCCCCAACACAAACATCTCCTGCACAAATATCTCCTACACAAACATCTCCTATACAAACATTTCCTACACAAACATCTCCTACACAAACATCCCTTACACCACCCAGTGGCACAGTAACACATGGCCGGCCAGCCACCGACGATGACGATGACAACGACGACGACAGTTCCTCATCAACTGAACTCATCGCCATTGGTGCTGCAGCAGCGTTGCTACTCATCGTCCTCATCGTTCTCCTCATCATTTTCATCAGACGTCGGAAAGGTCTGAGTATGAATGAATCAATGAATTATTGAGGCGTTGGTGTGTATGCAGATAATGTGTGTGTGTGTGTGTGTGTGTGTGTGTGTGTGTGTGTGTGTGTGTGTGTGTGTGTGTGTGTGTGTGTGTGTGCGCGCGCGTGTGTGTGTGTGTGTGTGTGTGTGTGTGTTTGTTGTGTTGTGTGTGTATGTGTGTGTGTGTGTTTTGTTGTGTTGTGTATGTGTATGTGTGTGTGAGTGTGTTTGCTTGTGTGCGTGTTCTGTTTTATGTTTTTTCAGTATTGCAATTGAAAAAGAAAAGTATTACCAGAAAAAAAAACATTCTTTGGGAATAAACAGAGAAATCTATAAGTTTTTGTAGAGTTGTCCCTTTTAACATGTTCTTTCGCGTACAAGTGCACACATCATGTTTCACATACACCACACTTATCAGCGCGCGCGTGTGTGTGTGTGTGTGTGTGTGTGTGTGTGTGTGTGCGCGTGCGTGCGTGTGTGTGTGTGTATGTGTTTTACATACAGAGAACAAACATTCTCAAGCTGTGGAGAGCAGTGCCAACGGTAAGTACCCTGTCAACCACAGCTGATTTTAATTTTCTGTCTGTCTGACTGGATGTGAATCTCAGTGTTTCTTAGATTGGTTAGTTGGCTAGTTGGCTGGTTGGCTAGGTGGCTGGCTGATTGGTGTTTCCTTGATTTTATGGATATGTATTAGTTTGAAAATATACGTGAATATCATTATCATAGTTAATGTTCCTTTTCATGCAAGCAAATAAGCCTGTGTACTCAATGAGGGATCGTGTAGTGTGACCTTGCAGGTAGTTATGCAAATAATGTGCATGTTTATTTTCTAAGTTGACGTGGATGTCTGTTTAAGAATGTCAGTGTGGACATGTAGAGCCAGGGACACATACTGTGTTATCATACGACTCTAACGGACTGTTCGAATGTGTTCTTTCTGACCTGTCAGTGCAAAGAGTACAAACTGCTCCACACACAAAACCCACCCACCCACAAACACACAGACACATACACACACACAAACAATACGCACCCATTCACACACACGTGTGCACACAGACATAGACACAGACACAGACACAGACACAGACACAGACACACACACACACACACACACACACACACACACACACACACACACACACACTGTGTGAAAGATGTGTAAGCTAAAGGTGGCTGCAGGTTCAAAGTTTGTGGTCACATACACTGGACACAGGCGCTCCTGTGCTTGTGTGGCAACATGACGTAGACATCAAGGTCAGCGCTGATTGGCTGCAGGATGTCAGCTGTCTGTCTGAGGTAGAACAGGAGCTAGTCACAACTTTCTGACTGAACATGATAGTTTAGTTCTCTTGTGATTATGTTTATAGTTTCTAGCTAACATTGTTGTTTTTGTTATTGCTGCTGCTCCTGCTGCTGACACTGCTGTTACTGATACTGCTGCTGCTGCTGCTGATAATAATTATGCTGCTGCTGCTGCTGCTGCTGCTGATGATGATGATGAGTCAGTGTTTTACTGATCACTAGGGGTAAGCCTTAACCTTCTTGCAGTGGCTGTGGAGTATATCAACGACACGTACGTATCTGCTGATGTCTTCAACAACCCTCCTGACCTCCTCTCTTCAGACACCTACACCGCCCCTGATGGTCAGCAATTAGCAGAAAGTTCCAGAACATCTGCTGCTGCTGCTGCTGCTGCTGCTACTGCTGCTGCTGCTGCTGCCACCATCCCCATGGAAGATGAAACCAAAACCAGCAAGCCTCCACCCCAAGCAGTGCCCCCTCTGAAGATGTCTATGCTCAAGTGCAGAAGAAGCCCAAGAAAAACCTGGTCCTCGAAGAGAGAGAGAGGAGGAGGGACCAAGTCTATGCACAGGTCAAGAAGCCCAAACGACCCACTGACAAATGACAAGATTGTGTGGCCATGTACGAAATGTTTTTTTTTTTTAACTTCTAGCAGGTCAGTACTGACCTTAGAATTGAAGACAAGGTAATGTCTCTCCTACCAAGTTTTCCCTGACTGCATTGTCTTTGTCTTTAAGGCTGACCCTTGGGTAAATTCAGCATTGCATTTAGAATTCCTTTTTGAAATAGTGAATCATTTACACAATTCCAAAATCCATGTTTCGTCAAAGCATTGAAATAAAACTTCGATCAGATGTTGAAAGTTTTGTATAGCTTTTCTAAATATATATGTAAAAGCAGGACTTTAAATTGTTTGGAATCTGTAGATTTTATTTTGTAATTTGTAAACTGTACATTACCCCCAATTATTACCCCCAAATTAAAAATGCCACGGGTCCACATAAAGAGCTTCTGACTTCATGGGAAAAAAAATCTCAAACTAAAGTGGTATGGGCATGTCACACGAACATCTGGACTGGCTAAGACTGTCCTACAGGGAACAGTACAAGGAGGGAGAGGAAGAGGCAGACAGAGAAAACGATGGGAAGACAACATCAGAGAGCGAACTGGCCTTGAGTGGAAATTTTTGCTACCGAGGGTGGAGAACCAAGCAGAGTGGAGGAAGCTGGTTGCACAATCTTCATTGGTGCCCCCACAGTCCAGATAACTATGGGGTAGGTTAGGTTGAAAAAAGCGAAATTACCTCCAATTATAACTAGCTAATAAAGACAGAGCATTTTAATCACAGATTCAGTCTTATCTGTAACTTTGAGAAAATATCCTGACCTTTGTTTTCCTCTCCAGAGTGAAAGTTATGAACATTGTTTCTATGCTGTGAGTAGTTCAACATGATTTCAAACTTCGTTTTATCCTTTTACCGTAGACTGACTATGTTGTTTACTGCAAAGAAAAGAAATCTGACCCCCAAAAAACAATCTGCTTTAAAATTATACACTATGCTTTCACCCCCAGTGCACTTACTACGACTTCCAAATTAATTTTTACCTACAAAGAACTGCTTTCATCTGGGGAATAGGGACGCATCATTTTATATTTAAATCACTTAATTAACTTTGCCCAAATTGTTCAACTTTGTAAAGTCAACTTTTTACAGTTACTGACTTCCCTAGTTACTTCACCATTGCAAGACGTTTCTTAACCTTGTATTGCTTTCTTACATTTTGTATAATTTTTTCTTTTGACACCACTTTGTTTCTCAAGGTTACAAAACTACTTCAGAGTTTTGCTGGCTTTTTGTTTTTGTGGGGTTGTATTTGTTTCAGAGCCTTCTGTACATCTTCTTTGATTAATAAGTTAACATTTTCCAGAATTTCCTTTTACACAATGATAATATTTATTTAAAATAAATATGTTACATTGCTATATCAAGTATTTTGATGCAGTTCATATTGTGATTAAGCACTGATTGATATACATTTTTTTTCTTCTGTTCTATGGTCTTTCATTGTTGCACACAGGGTTGATTTTGACTACGAGGACACATGTGGTAAATTAAGACCAATATTCATTTTTCAGTCAAACACTCACACTTGTTCATTTTATCTTCTCAAAGTATTAACCTCCCTTTCCTACACACTTCTACATTCAATCTCATGAAGAAGTGCTGATCTGTAGGCTTATTTTGGCATGTGAGCCAGACAGACACTAGGAAACCTCTATTCCTGAGGATGGCCGAGTCTTCAAACTTCTCCCTGCCAAGGACTTGTTCAGTTGGAGAAAGAGGCAACAGTCACAAGGTGCAAAGGCTGGGGAGTATGGAGGGGGGGGGGGGGGCAAAGTGTCACTGTCTCTGCCTTTCAAAAGCTTTGACTGAGTATGGAGGGAGGGGCAAAGTGTCACTGTCTCTGCCTTTCAAAAGCTTTGACTGAGTATGGAGGGTGGGGCAAAGTGTCACTGTCTCTGCCTTTCAAAAGCTTTGACTGAGTATGGAGGGAGGGGCAAAGTGTCACTGTCTCTGCCTTTCAAAAGCTTTGACTGAGTATGGAGGGTGGGGCAAAGTGTCACTGTCTCTGCCTTTCAAAAGCTTTGACTGAGTATGGAGGGTGGGGCAAAGTGTCACTGTCTCTGCCTTTCAAAAGCTTTGACTGAGTATGGAGGGTGGGGCAAAGTGTCACTGTCTCTGCCTTTCAAAAGCTTTGACTGAGTATGGAGGGTGGGGCAAAGTGTCACTGTCTCTGCCTTTCAAAAGCTTTGACTGAGTATGGAGGGGGGGGCAAAGTGTCACTGTCTCTGCCTTTCAAAAGCTTTGACTGAGTATGGAGGGGGGGGGGGGGCAAAGTGTCACTGTTCTCTGCCTTTCAAAAGCTTTGACTGAGTATGGAGGGTGGGGTAAAGTGTCACTGTCTCTGCCTTTCAAAAGCTTTGACTGAGTATGGAGGGTGGGGCAAAGTGTCACTGTCTCTGCCTTTCAAAAGCTTTGACTGAGTATGGAGGGTGGGGCAAAGTGTCACTGTCTCTGCCTTTCAAAAGCTTTGACTGAGTATGGAGGGTGGGGCAAAGTGTCACTGTCTCTGCCTTTCAAAAGCTTTGGCTGAGTATGGAGGGTGGGGCAAAGTGTCACTGTCTCTGCCTTTCAAAAGCTTTGACTGAGTATGGAGGGGGGGGGGCAAAGTGTCACTGTCTCTGCCTTTCAAAAGCTTTGACTGAGTATGGAGGGTGGGGCAAAGTGTCACTGTCTCTGCCTTTCAAAAGCTTTGACTGAGTATGGAGGATGGGGCAAAGTGTCACTGTCTCTGCCTTTCAAAAGCTTTGACTGAGTATGGAGGGGGGGGGGCAAAGTGTCACTGTCTCTGCCTTTCAAAAGCTTTGACTGAGTATGGAGGGGTGGGGCAAAGTGTCACTGTCTCTGCCTTTCAAAAGCTTTGACTGAGTATGGAGGGTGGGGCAAAGTGTCACTGTCTCTGCCTTTCAAAAGCTTTGACTGAGTATGGAGGGTGGGGCAAAGTGTCACTGTCTCTGCCTTTCAAAGCTTTGGCTGAGTATGGAGGGTGGGGCAAAGTGTCACTGTCTCTGCCTTTCAAAAGCTTTGACTGAGTATGGAGGGTGGGGCAAAGTGTCACTGTCTCTGCCTTTCAAAAGCTTTGACTGAGTATGGAGGGTGGGGCAAAGTGTCACTGTTCTCTGCCTTTCAAAAAGCTTTGACTGTTAGCAGCTGCCCTCTTGATTCCCCTCTGGCCAGTGTTCAGTTGGGAAGCCGTGGAAAACTTCTTTGAAGCCAAACAAAATGGAGTATCTGTACAACTTGCACATGGCTGGCTGTCCTTGCTTGTGAGGTTTTCACAGCATGATTCCTTGTGTATTGAAAAGAGAGTATACTGGCAGATGTATTGGGTTGACAACATCAAAGACTGGACCGCCCAACCCCTGCAACATCTCCTACTAGCCACACAGGATCGTGAAGCATGGAAAAAGATCGCTGTTGCGTCTTCTCTCATGTCCCCCCTACGTCCTTTGGGACATGGGACTGAGTGAGTGAGTGAGTATTGGTAGTCTAGAGATAACACACTTGCCTAGAAAACACAAATTTCGGGTTTGAAGTGTGTGGTGGTTTTATTCCCGTTTGGGGCCAAAACTTTTACCCCATCCAGTAGATCAGGAGTGCTGTTTTGGGTGCTAGTTTGTAGGATGAGATGATAAACCGAGGTCCTGTGTGTTATACAAATTTTATTTAGCACACGTGAAAGAACCCGCGGCAACAAGGGAGTTGTTCCTGGAATAATCCTGTAGATAAAAGCCTCTCTGATAGGGAAACAAAAACAGTTGTAGACAGAAATAGAAAAAAAAATTACGGGTGGTGCTGCTCTTGTGGGGATGCACTCTTCACTTGGGAGAGCAGAGTTCAACACAATACCTTCTTTTGAGTCTGATGGGGTCAGGTATTTTGGGTGGTTTTGATGGAAGCTTTGTCATCATTTCGTCCAGCCTCTTGGTATCCCCAGTCCTGTGAATGTTAAGCAATTGTTTGCAGAAACACCCTCCCCCCTTATTTTCAGACATCAAAGCATGCAGAAACACCCTCACCCCTTATTTTCAGACATCAAATCATGCAGAAACACCCTCACCCCTTATTTTCAGACATCAAATCATGCAGAAACACCCGTCTCCCCCTTATTTTCAGACATCAAATCATGCAGAAACACCCGTCTCCCCCTTATTTTCAGACATCAAATCATGCAGAAACACCCGTCTCCCCCTTATTTTCAGACATTAAATCATGCAGAATTACCCTGGATAATACCTTTCTGTGCCCAAGGTTATGTCTCAGTATCTTTGACTTCATTACTGCCACAATAACCACAAAGCACCCCCCCCCCCCCCTGTTTCACTGTTCGAGTGATGGCTTATAAAATGCTTTACTCATCTGAAAATCGCTGCTTTCCAAGAAGCAGAGGCTTGTTTAAGTGCTCTAAGTTCGGCAAGTATATGTGATGCATTTTTACCAAAAAGCAGCATGTACCCTAATGTATCTGCCGGTAACCTGTAGTCATTTTCTGTGCCATGTTTCTCCTTAGTGTTTTACACTGCCTTGCCAAAATGCCTCAGAACAAGGGATTGAATCGAATGAGGTTAAGGTAATTTGATCTGGCAGTAGCTTTGACGTTCTTTGTGACATAGTTTTATTTTTGGTGAATACATTAGGGATCATTCAAAAGTGGTCTCAGTTTATGGGAAAGTGCCCTCATGAATTCTGGAATGAAGGGATCCAGTAGTGTTTCTTTTCAAACAGTGTAGTTTTTTTTTCAAATTAATAGTATTTGTGTTTCTTTAAATTATTATTTCTACATTACCATGTATCTATTTAGATCTACCGATATGTTGATGTGGAGCCCAGAATTTCAGTGTACATGACAAGTTGGTATAATTATATTCCAGGATGTTTGCTTGGTTTGGAGTTCTGTTTGTATATAAAGACTTTTGTGGTCCTCTATGTCACTAATAACTGTGCAGATGTACACCAAGTCTGAGGTATTCCAAAACTGCTGGTAACTATTTTCTCAATGAAATAGAACCATGTTGTGCTCACTCCAGCTGTTCAATACACTACATAATCATCATGTTCATTGACTTGGTTGATTTGCTGTTTGAAAAGACAGTGCAATGTCTGTGCTTGACTT
>JASPKP010000121.1:30000-32500 GCA_030674155.1 Stramonita haemastoma
CAAAGTCAATAAATGCCACATAGAGTTTACGGTTATGACTAAACTGTTTCTGAACAAACGCAAGCAGAGTGAACATATGATCTATAGTAGAGTATCCTTTCTTAAAACCAGCTTGGTGTTCACCTGTAATATCATTTTTCATAACCCATTCCTGTAACCTGTTATTAATAATAGTACTATACAACTTACTACTTATGTCACTAAGAGAAATCCCCCTGTAGTTATTAGGGTTATCAACATCTCCCTTTTTGTGTAGTGTTAGGATTATAGATTCAGTCCAATTATCTGGGAAAAGACCATCATCAAAGATTTTGTTGAATATAAATTTTTGAAGGAAAAGCACTACATCTTCACCTCCATTTTTTAGCAATTCTCCAATGATTTGATCAGGTCCAGCTGCTTTCTCATTCTTTAGCTTTCTTAGTGCCCTATATACTTCATCTAAAGATATTGGACGATCAAAATCTTCCTCTGTTTCATCAATGTCAGCATCATTATTCACTGAGATGTCTATTGAGTCTTTCTCCAAGAGGGTTTTGAAATGTTGAAACCAGCTGTCAACTGATATATTATTCTTTGGTTGACTATTTCTAAATGATGCCTTCTTAACACTTTTCCAGAACTGGACTTGAGAAGAGATTGAAGACATCATGTCTGCAAGTAAAGTCATGTTATACTGTTTTCTTTTCCTTTCTAGCATATATTTATATTCCCTTCTTAAGACACAGTACACATTTTTGTCTTCATTCTTTAATGTTTTCCGGTAAGTCTTCAAAAGTTTTCTGACCCTATATTTCATACTTTTACATTCATTATCAAACCATGTAGCATTTGATAAACCTTTTTTAACACGTATCTGTTTTTTCATACATTCAGCACTGGACTTTATGCAATCATTGAACAAATCTAGAGCTTCATTAATGTTCTCATCAATCATCTGTAGGGCATTTAAAAAGTTTTCACACATATTCTCATTACAAAGATTATCCTTATAAGCTGAGAGTTTGTTTTCATCCCACACAAACTTTTCCACAACAGATGGCTCCTCGGCTAATGCATAAGTTTTATATAATGGATTAATATGTAATTCAACAGGAAGGTGATCTGAATCTGAACGCTCAGCAACAAACAATTGACATGAGTCAAAAATTTGAGAGAACAAATCGTCTGACACTAAAAAATAATCATTAACACTGCATCCACCATCAGAAATATATGTGTAGCGTCCTTGCTGGTCGCCATTACATACACCATTTAAAATTTGTAAACTAAGTGCAGTACACATATTCAATAATAATTTACCATAATTGTTGATAACAGAATCTTCAGAATAACGATTACTACAGAGAGACATGCTTTTACTTTGAAGATCTGGAATACAGTCATTTACTACAAAATGACAAGAAAAATTTGATGTCCTGCTGTTCAAGTCTCCACACAATATTATATCTACTTCATCCAGTGTCACCACACAATTTACTAAACATTCTTCCAACATGGCAATTCCGTTATCATTGTCAAACATGTTATAAAAAGGAGAACCTTCAGGTGGGATATAACACAAACAAGCAATACATTTCTTGAAGTACACAAAAGAGATTTGTCACAGAGAAAACAACAAATGTTAGGGCATGGAACATCTAAATATTTCACAAGAGCAGCTAACTCGTGCTTAATCAAACAAACTACTTCCCCTGATCGCCTCCCTTGATGGCTAACTTTAATTGCTGACTTACAGAAGGCCATAAGAAGGCCACTAAACACATCTGACTGGATATGTTCCAGGAATGTTTCTGTCAGACAAATAAAATCGAAGCTACGCACATACGATAGGAAATCTCCATCAGAGAGTTTTGACAGCAACCCATTAACATTCCAGGACAAAAATGAAAAAGTTTTATTTGTTCTATTGGTATTGCCACAATTCCATTGATCTACGACATTATATAGACTGACCCTTTCATCAATTTCATTTATATGACAAGACACGGAACTATTACTTTCAACAGTACTATGATCATCATCTTTATTTGAACACTGTCCAAATCTAGCTGACTCATCATTAGGCTTAGTTTGTGCTAGGCCTAGGCCTAGGCCTAGACCTAACTGGTCTTTGTCTTCAACAGCGACGCCACGCGCTGTGCCTTTCACATGCGCCGTGTCTTTCTCACTCCCTAGGCTTACGGCACAAAGCCGTGGGCCTATTACGTCAGTATCTATCTGAGGCGGTGTACGTTTACTTTTGTCCCTACCCTGTGTATTGCCTCTGTGGACAGATGTGTGTATGGGCCGGCCAACACGCTATTCATTTCTTCCTAGATCATTGACGGTCACCTTTTCACCATCAATGATCAAATGATCAAAGATCATTCTCACATTTTTTCCTTCTGCTCGGGCACTCTTCAAATATGGGGTCAGTTTGCGTCTAACTTCTCTAACTGCTTGGGAAAAATCTTCATCTACAAAAATCTTTGAACCTTTCAGCTGAGTCTTTGCCTTC
>JASPKP010000121.1:37500-45000 GCA_030674155.1 Stramonita haemastoma
GAATGCACGCAGAACATCTTGCACACACGTTAAAACCCCGTTCCACCTTTCGGAAGAGCAGGCCATCGTGTGCCGGTAGGAGCGGATGACAAAATTATAACAAACCAGCATGCACACAGGTGTCGTGTTATGACACCATCCCTGTGGAAAAGTCGGGGAGTTGGAGTCCCAGAGCGGCTCGGGGCTGTAGGTATATGGCAACGTTCTGGTGGCTCCTGCGACGGTACTGGAACCGTTCGTATCGGTCATTGCCTTTCCAATGGATCATTCCAGTGCCGTGGAGAGGGGGGTCTGCTGCATGGGTAACAGCTTGCCCTCCATACATACTTGCCCAGGCTTTGCACTCTAAAGACTAGAGCGCAACTCCATAGTCTTCCGAGACTGATGGGTGCCTACTACCACGCTTAATGATTATGTTCGCGTACACAACCGTTGTAAGCACTTTGTCATAAAGACTGTCTTTAGCAACATTTTTCCCTCTGTCGAAAGGAGTTACATGCTGTGGTTTTTGTTGTTGTAGTTGTCGTTGTTGTTGTTGTTTGCAGGTTGTTGCTATAGACGCTTCATGTGAATATAAACAATATCATCGTGTAAAAAGTAAGTAACGGTAGGTCTTGATACTTTATAGACATCAAGAACTAGCGAATATTTTAGCTTGGGCTTACATACCGTTTTTTGATCGTTGACTTTTTGTTTTGCAGGCGTTACAATCTGGTGCGACAGGGATAAGACAAGTACTAGGACTATTCAGCGAGGCACGGATCTGACTGTAACCTGCACTACACCCTATGACACTACTCTGGATTGGTTGCTACAGGGACCTGATAAATTATACCGAACAGTGTGTCGGTGTTCTTCTGTTGCCAAAGGCTACCGTTGTCCAACTGTTTACTCTATTTTACCATCCCACTGCAATAGCACGAAGCAGGGATCATCTCTTTTCATACGGCAAGATGCTCTGTCAACCGTACAGCGTGTGGTGTGTAGAGGATACAATAAATCACGCAGTGGAACCGTTAGGAAATGCTTCCTTAACGTTACAGGTAAAAAAGTGGCTTGGCTTGTATGGCATTGTACTTTACTTACCTTACTGTATCCCTCCTCATGTACCATCTTGGGCACTGAGGGGAGAAAGAGCTTTCTGTCTGCGCCAAACTTGAGGGCCTGGGTGGGTGGGATGTTGTGGGACTTCAGAGTTTTTTTCACACCCTCCATCCAGGTCTTTGTCCATCGTCCCCTTGCCTTGTACCCGGAGAATGGTTAAAGTTAAAGTCTGTCCCGAGCCCTAAGGCTCATCAGGCCGGTGCTTATCCCGGTTTCTGTGGCGTTAAGCGACTGAGAGTCATAGACTCCCCCCTGGATAGGACGCCAGTCTATCGCAGGATTAACCCCCAACACAAGGTTGGTACCCCTTTTACACCTGGGTGGGGTGAGAAAATAGCCGTAAAGTGCCTTTTCCAAGGGCACAACGCCATAGCGGAATAGCTGGGAGCGAACCCGCAACCTTTAGATTATGAGTACAACGCCCGGAGAATGGGATTGCATTGTATTGTATTCAGTTGTGGTGTATGGAGTTGTATTGTTCTCTATTGTTACGCATTGCATTGCCCCATAATAATTGCATTGCATTCCAGAGCGTTATGTTGCATCATACTGTGCTGTACTGTGTCGTACTGTACTGTTGTTTTACGAGAAGTATTCTTAATGTGAGAAAAACATGGGGTCTCGGATTGTCATCTGATCCAAAGGACAAACACCAAAGCCACTCATAATAGCCTGAAAGGTGGCGGGAAAGTGAAAGAGTTAAACCTGGGATCAAACCCACTACTTGTAACGGTCAAGACACGTGAGCTACCACTAAACAACATGTATCTGTTAGTAGGAATAACAAGGCTTAGTTGGTGGGTTTGTCTAATGAAGTCGCGTGTGGGAGCGCGCGCGCGCGCGCGCGTGTGTGTGTGTGAGTGTGCGTGTGTGTGTGTATGTGTGTGTGTACGTGTGTGTATGTGTGTGTATGTGTGTGTATGTGTTTGTGTGTGTTTGTGTGTGTTTGTGTGTGTTTGTGTGTGTGTGTGTGTGTGTGTGTGTGTGTGTGTGTGTCTGTCTGCCTGTGTGTCTGTCTGTCTGTCTGTCTGTCTGTCTGTCTGTCTGTATTTGTAGTACAATCAAGTTTCTGTTGAAGTGTGTGGATGTCTTCATGTCGTTGTCTGCCATTAACTAAACGTTTGCCTGTCCATCTGTCTACCTGTTTGTCTCTTTGTCTTCCGTGTGCCCATTTCTATATTCATATCCAGCTACCAACCAGAATATGTGCGTTCGTGTATGTGAGTGTGAGCATGTGTGTGTGTGTGTGTGTGTGTGTGTGTGTGTGTGTGTGTGTGTGTGTGTGTGTGTGTGTGTGTGCGTGTGTGTGTATGTGTATGTGTGTCTGTATGCGTGTGTGCGTGCGTACGTGCGTGCGTGAGTACGTGCGTGTGAGCGTGCCTGCGTGTGTGTGTGTGTGCGTGTGTGCGTGTGCGTGTGTGTGTTTATTTATTTATTCTTTTATATCGAGGATAATGAAAGAAGCTCTCTTGTGCTTTTCACATCCAGTCCCCGTGTGTATGCAGTTTTGTAAATCCTGTCATCTGTTTCCACCGGCACACCATGGCCTTCTTTTACGAAGAGCGGAACGTGATTTAACGCGCGTGTAAAATGTTCTGCGTACGCACACGAGCCTCGGTTTATTATCTCATCCAAAGGACTGTTGGGGAGAGTGCAGTCAGCACTGATGTTAACTCCAGGATAAAAATCTCCTCGAACAGCAATCGAACCCGGGACGTCAAATTTTGTGTGTGTGCGTGTGTGTTCAGTTTTTCAATTTAACGTTCTTCCACAAAATAATGATATCAGACATGTGTTTGTGTTTGTGTGTGCGTGCGTGCATGCGTGCGTGCGTGCGTGTGTGTATGTGTGTGTGTGTGAGAGAGAGAGAGAGAGAGAGAGAGAGAGAGAGAGAGAGAGAGAGAGAGAGAGAGAGAGAGAGAGAGAGAGAGAGAGAGAGAGAGAGAATGAATGAATGAATGAATGAATAATCTTTATTCTTCAAGGGTCACACAGTTAGCATTATATACTTTTTTTTTCATCCGGCCCTTGCCCTGATCAAGGAATAAAGCTAAGAAACCCCCTCCCTACCCCTACATACCAGCATCACCACCAACAGCAGTTGAACCAATATTTTAAAAGAAGAAAAAGGGATACATTCAACAAAATGCATCATCCGAACTGGATACACTGATAATTATTTAAACAAACGTGTGTGTGTGTGTATGTGTGTGTGTGTGTGTGTGTGTGTGTGTGTGTGTGTGTGTGTGTGTGTGTGTGTGTGTGTGTGTGTGTGTGTGTGTAAGCGGGAAAAGAAGCAAAGTAGGCATAAAAGGGGGAAAACAGACATAAAAAAACATAAAAACCCTTTAAACACAAAAAGCTACTTAAAAACACATCTCTATATTCAAATGGCAAGAATACAATTTGAATCCAACATAACAACCAAAACACTCCTCTCCATAATAAGTCTAGGATAGCATATGTGAGGGTGGAAGTTGGAAGGAAGAAAAGGAAAGGGAAAGGAAGGAAATGAGAGACTTCAGACTTCAGACTTCAGACTTTTACTGTACATTGGCCTTAGACCACAAAACAAATGCAAAATGGGCATAGGGAATGACACATAACAAGAGTTGTAAACATACGACTACCATCCGATGCTGAAAATGAAAGTGTCCCAATGTTTATGTGTTATAGTGTGCACTTTAGACACTATAACTAGACACTAACTGTCGAACTACAACCCTCTCCTCCCCTCCTCCTTCCCCTTCTCTTCTAAGAGTGTTACAGGGGCTGACATAGGTCTATGTGTACCCGACTTATTTTTCTCTGTTAGCGTGAGAGTCGCGCGAGAGTCGGAATTAGAGAGGGAGAGTTGTGACTGCCCACTTGAGACAAGAAGGAGAGTCCTGGCTGCCCACTTGAGACAGGAGGGAGAGTCGTTGTTGCCCACTTGAGACAAGCTGGCGACAATTAACAGGTCTGCCCTGCTAGTCTATTGCTCAACAAGCTTGTTGTTGTGGTTAACTTTTGCTGACTTGGTTCTTTTTAAATTTTTAGTTTAAATTGATTGGGCTAAGCCCAAGTCACCTGGCACCCCCCTGGACATGATTGGTTAGACTTTAGGGCAGAATAAGTTTGGCGTAAGTAAGGGAAGTGGTCAGTCACTCAGCCTTTCCCTGCCACAGCCAGAGGACGGACAGCAAGGCGACTAGTGGGCCGTAGCGGCAACGATGTGACGACACTAGTATACAGCAGACACTAGTATACAGCAGTCGTTCTTTGGGTTGAGCTGTAAGTGAAACATTTTTTATTGCAGTTTAGTTTTATTAGGGTGATAGTTGATTGATAAATAAATTTGATTGCCTATATTAACCGAATTTAATGATGGATTTGGTTCAGTGAAAGTGTGTGTAGTTGTTTCACACATGGAAGTTGGCTAGAATTGTAAGACTTTTATTAATTAATTGTGAGAGTTTGGATTTGGCTTGGTGTAAATGTGTATTGTTTGACACCTAGAAGTTAGTTAAAATTATAAAGTTTTTATTATTTAACTGTGTCAATTTTACAGTGAAATTTTAAGAATAATTGATTATTTGATTTTGTGTCATTCTGACACGAAGTTTATATAAATTGGAGTGATTGCAGATATATTAATGTGGATTAGTATAAAGTTGTTGTGTTAAACTATTATGGTATAGTTAAATGGGAACATATGACTTTGAGTTAGAAATTGTGAAGGGCGTTTGGTGATGTTATTATTTGAAAGTAAGGACTAGCCTGGTCCTTGAGATACTTGTTTTATGATTGTGCTAAGGGGTTCCGGTAATCTTGTGCGACTATGGTTAGTCATTTGTCCGGAAGGCTGCTAGTTTTGTATATGATTTTTGAGACACTAGGTTATGCCTACTCATGTCTTCCTTACCTTCTCTCTTTCGTTTTATCTCTCTCTCTCTCTCTCTCTCTCTCTCTCTCTCTCTCTCTCTCTCTTCTCTCTCTCTCTCTTCTCTCTCTTTCTCTCTCTGCTTCTCTCTCTCTCTCTCTCTCTCTCTCTCTCTCTCTCTCCTCTCTCTCTCTCTCTCCTCCGCTCGCTCGCTCGCTCGTTCTCGTCCTCTCGTTCTCTCTCACTCGTTCTCTCGTTCTCTCTCTCTAGTCCTCTCGTTCTCTCTCTCTCTCTCTCTCTCTCTCTCTCTCTCTCTCTCTCTCTCTCTCTCTCTCTCTCTCTCTCTCTCTCTTCTCTCTCTCTCTCTCTCTCTTTGTGCCAATATCCATGAGTTTGATAGGAACCGTGTTGGGGAAGAGATCTTAGTATGGACTAAGATCTGTTGGACATTATTAGAGATGATGTTCGTTGAGAGTATTGTCTAAAGGATTTTCCTATGTAATTGTAATCATTGGTTGTTTGATTACAATTGTATGCTCTCTGTCGGTTCCCTATGATTAACTTGCTCTGGTTGACAGTACTGGGTGTGTTTCTTCTTATAGGTCAAAAATAAAACTTCTGCAACCATTGCACCCTGCCTGCACAGAGTGGTTCTTTGTGCCGAGAGAAATGATGTATTGTTGAACCTGTCAACAATTGGCGCTGCGAGCAGGATGGCAGGTCAGTTTCTTTTTACCGTAGCACACACACACACAGCTCAGCCGACTACCATGGCATACGAGGAGACGAGATGTTTGTCCCCGCCTGAACTGCAGCACTTCTCTGGTGATGTGACAGATTTGTCACTCGAGGACTTCTCACTGGAAGTGGAGCGAGTCCTGGCAGCCTATCCTATGAGAGAGGAGATGGCTGCATACTACATCTATAGCCACCTGAAGGGAGTGGCTCGCAGAGAGATAATGCTGCACACGTTGGAGGAAACCAACACCCCAGAGAAGATCTTCAATGTTCTCAGGGCCGTGTTTGGTGACAGGCGACGGATCACCACTCTCCTGTCTGTTTTTTACAGTCGGGACCAGATGCCGGAAGAGTCGGTCCTGGACTACTCTCATGTGTTGAGGGACCTGGAGAGGTCCATCCACATGCGGAAGGCAGACGCCCTTTCTGATTGTTTGTTGAGAGACAGATTTATTGATGGTCTTTCCAAGCTAGAGTTGAGAAGGGAGTTACGCCATATGGTAGGGAGGAAGCCTCAAACCACCTTCTTCCAGATTAGGGATGAAGCGTTGCAGTGGTTGAGTGAAGAAGAAGAAGAACAAGAGAACATGACTAGGGAAAGCGAAAAGACTTTGACTCTTGAGAAGCAGCAAGTATCAGTGTTAGAGGATAAGATGAAATCACTGAAAGAGTCTGTAGAGTCGATGTTAGCTGCTGTTGACAAGTTTCCATGTAGGAAAAGGAAACAGAGTAAGCGGAAAAGAAAGCGTAAGAAAAACAGAAAGAACCTGTCAAAGCCCCGTTTCAGAGAGATTCAAACCCCCAGAATGTTGATGTGGAGGGTTTCAATGGTTGACTGATGTTGTGTCTTTGGATAAGACAGATATGGATCCTCTGCTAGCTTCTAGCATGAAGGATGAGTCACAGGGGGATGGATGGGTGCTGCTGCCCATTTCACCCAAACCAGTCATTTCTGGTTGTTCTCCATCAAGGAGAAGTAGTGGACAAAGTGAAAATTTGTCTACCACTGTGACTGAAACAAGATCTTTGGGATCTGTGTGCAAACCAGTTGGTGTAGGTTTGCATGGTGTTGTATCTCATCCGAAAGGAGAAAAGCATGTGTTTTCAAGGTCTGATGTGGGTTTGTCCCATAAGGTTCCTGACAGAGGAAAGTGGTTCAGGAAAGAGCCTTTGCCATGCAGAGATAGGTTTACGGCAAGTAGGAAAAATGGCATTCCTATCAGGGCTGCAGCATGTGCTAGCTGATGTGTGGTTGTGGTTACTAGGCATGGAATTGCAGTTGTAGTAACTATGAATGTTTTGTTCTTTTCTTTTCTGGATGTGTTTATGTAACAATGAATGTTTTTATGATGCTTCTGTGTTGCAAAGGGTTTGATTTTGAAGAATATTGTCATTGTTTTGCATATGCTTTCATGATTATGCTGGTTGGTAATTGTCATTGAATTTTTGTGTTTATTAATGGTAACACTGGAAGGCTTTGAGGAAGATGATGGAATATGATGAGTATGGCAAATTGTATTTTGTTTGGTAAATCTAGTGTTGTAATTTTGAAGCCAGTCGTGGAATTGTGGTTTTGAAGTAGGCCTAGTTGGTACAGGCCTAGATGGGAAATCTGAGAGGTTTCGCGAGTTTTGTTTTAGAGGTTTCTCAGATTTGTTAATTCTCAGTTTCTCTGTCAGAAGAGAAAGGATTTTTTTTTTCCATGCCATATTGGCTATGTTGTTAATGAGGACTGTAGACATGCAATGAGGACATTGCATTTTAAAGCTTGGGGAGTGTGTTTATAGTGTGCACTT
>JASPKP010000121.1:52500-70000 GCA_030674155.1 Stramonita haemastoma
T
Organism: Stramonita haemastoma; assembly: GCA_030674155.1. Lineage (NCBI taxonomy): Eukaryota > Metazoa > Mollusca > Gastropoda > Neogastropoda > Muricidae > Stramonita > Stramonita haemastoma. Next base: position 52,502 of record JASPKP010000121.1, read on the forward strand.
CTTTAGTCTGTTCTAAGTATGGTTGATTGGATTGATGTGTAGTTCTTAAACATTTTTACATAAGCGCATTAAGTGATTTTTCAACTGATTTTTGAACTGATTTTTATTTTTGATACATTTTAAATGTTTTGGGAGCTTGTTCCATAAATCACTACCTGAATATAGGAAGCTTGTTTTGTAAAGATTGTTTCTGGGTCTGGGAAATGTTAGTAGATGGTTATGCCTGTGCTCATTAATTTTGAATCTATTGGTGATCTTGGGAGGGGCATTTCCATTGACAACTTTTTGTACAAATAGAGCTTTATTGAGATAAAGCCTGTTTTGAAATGTAAGAATATTTGTTAGCTTATAATCATTGATGGTTAGGGAGCTTGATTTTAATAGGACAAGTTTTAGTGCTCTTTTATATAATCGATGGATGAATTTCAAATTAGTTTCACTGCAGTTGTCCCAAAGAGATGAGGCATAGTCAACTGTAGGCAAGATAAAAAGAACTATTGTAACATAAATTGAATAACATAGCTAGAATAGCATAACTAGTATAAGCAACTAGAATAACGTAACACTATCTTCACAAAGCAGCTAACATCTATCACAGGTAGATACCAAGCAGACTGCTACTAAGGTAAACAGCAAACTCGTGAAGGAGAGAATAACTATTCAAAATGTGCCCTAGAGATAAAGGACAATTGGGAGGATAACAATCACCAAGCTTTTTTGAAACTGGCAGTCATGTTAATGAGCAGTGCACAAACAAATCACATTGAGCCATTTGCTTGTGTGTGTGTGTGTGTGTGTGTGTGTGTGTGTGTGTGTGTGTGTGTGTGTGTGTGTGTGTGTGTGTGTGTGTGTGTGTGTGTGTGTTCGTGCGTGCGTGCTTGAGTGTGTGTGTGTGTGTGTGTGTGCGTGTGTGTGTGTGTGCGTGCGTGTGTGTGTGTGTGTGTGTGTTGTTCTTCAATTTAACACTAATTCACTGAAAGTGATACTAGACACAAATCGACAGACAATTCAGTAGAAAAAAAGTTAAGGAGTTAACTAAGTAAACATAATACACTGGAAGAAATGAACTTAATGTGTGTGAGCGCGTGTGTGTGTGTGCGTACGTGTGTGCGTGCGTGTGTATGTGTGTGTGCGTGTGTGTGCGTGGGCACACACGTGTGTGTGTGTGTCTGTGTGTGTATGTGTGTGTGCTTGCGTGCGTGTGTGCGTGCGTGTGTATGTGTGTGTGCGTGTGTGTGTGTGCGTGCGTGCGTGCGTGGGCACACACGTGTGTGTGTGTCTGTGTGTGTATGTGTGTGTGCTTGCGTGCTTGTGCGTGTGTGTATGTGTATGTATGTGTGTGTGTGTGTGTGTGTGTGTGTGTGTGTGTGTGGTGTGTGTGTGTGTGTGTGTGTCTGCGTGTTCCTGTTCAGAGCCTACCCAAACCTCACCTGGGACACCACCCCCAACATCTACGCCAGCCACAGACGATGACGATGATAACGACGACGACAGTTCCTCATCAACTGAACTCGTCGCCATTGGTGCTGCAGCAGCGTTGGTACTCATCGTCCTCATCGTTGTCCTCATCATTTTCATCTCACGTCGGAGAGGTCTGAGTATGAGTGAATCAATGAATTATTGAGGCGCTGGTGTGTATGTAGATAGTGTGTGTGTGTGTGTGAGTGTGTGTGTGAGTGTGTGTGTTCTGTTTTATGTTTTTTTTTCAGTATTGCAATTGAAAAAGAGAAGTATTACCAGAAAAATAAAACATTGTTTGGGAATAAAGAGAAAAATTTATATTTTTGTAGAGTTGTCCCATTCAATATTTTCTTTTGCGTACAAGTGCACATTTCATGTTTCACATACATCACACTTATCAGCGTGTGTGTGTGTGTGTGCGTGCGTGCGTGCGTGCGTGTGTATGTGTGTGTGTGTGTTTCCCATACAGAGAACAGACATTCTCAAGCTGTGGAGAGCAGTGCCAATGGTAAGTACTCTGTCAACCACAGCTGATTGTGATTTTCCGTCTGTCTGACTGGCTGTGAATCTCAGTGTTTGTTAGATTGGCTAGTTGACTAGTTGGCTGGCTGGCTAGGTGGCTGGCTGATTGGTGTTTCCTTGATTTTATGGATATGTCTTAGTTTGAAAATAGACGTGAATATCATTATTCACGTGTATCAGTGGTCTAGGTGGTAACGCGCCTTGCCTAGAAAGAAAAAAGTCCAGGTCGGAGTGTGCCGTGGTTTGTACCCCGTTTGGGCCCCAAAATTTCCCCCCATCCATTAAACCCTGAGTGGTGGTCTGGGCGCTAGTCTTTCGGAAGAGACAATAAACCGAGGTCCCGTGTGTTACACATCACTATTTAGCGCACGTAAAAGAACCCACGGCAACAAGGGGGATGACCCTGGCCAAATTCTGTAGAAACAAGCCATTCTGATAGGGAAACAAATAGTCTACAGTTGCATGCAGGAAAAAAATGGGTAAGTTCTGCACTTGTGGTGACGCACTCTCCCCGGGAGAGCAGCACGAATTTCGCGCACATAAATCTGCTGTGACATAATGTTGTACAAAATACAAAGTACAAATACAAAATTATCATAGTAAATGCTACTGATGTGACATTTCATGCAAGCAAACTTTAATGACCATATGTGCCCAATGAGGGATCGTGTAGTGTGACCTTGCAGGTAGTTATGCAAATAATGTGCATGTTTATTTTCTAAGTTGACGTGGATGTCTGTTTAAGAAGGTCAGTGTGGACATGTAGAGCCAGGGACACATTCTGTGTTATCTTACGACTCTAACAGACCGTTCCTATTAATTTTGTTCTTTCAGACCTGTCAGTGCAAAGAGTACAAACTGCTGCACACACACACACACACACACACACACACACACACACACACACACACACACACACACACACACACACACACACACACACACACACTGCTTGAAAGATGTGTCAGCTAAAGGTGGCTGCAGGTTCAAAGTGTGTGGTCACATACACTGGACACAGGCGCTCCTGTGCTCGTGTGGTAACATGACGTAGACATCAAGGTCAGTGCTGATTGGCTGCAGGATGTCGGCTGTCTGTCTGAGGTAGAACAGGAGCTAGTCACAACTTTCTGACTGAACATGATAGTTTAGTTCTCTTGTGTTTATGTTTATAGTTTCCAAATGATGCTGTTGTTGTTGTTGCTGCTGCTGCTACTGTTGTTGTTGTTGCTCCTGCTGCTGCTGCTGCTGCTGATGATGATGAGTCGATGGTGTTTGCTGATCACTAGGGGTAAGCTTTAACCTTCTTGCAGTGGATGCGGAGCATGTCAACAACACGTATGCATCTGCTGTCTTCAACAACCCTTCTGACCTTGCTTCAGACACTTACATGTCCCTGACGGTCAGCAATTAGCAGCAAGTTCCAGAACACCTTCTGCTGCTGCTGCTGCTGCCACCATCCCCATGGAAGACAAAACGAAGAACCAGCAGGCCTCCACCCCAAGCAGTGCCCCCTCTGAAGATGTCTATGCTCAGGTGCAGAAGAAGCCCAAGAAAAACCTGGTCCTGGAAGAGAGAGAGGAGGAGGGGGACCAAGTCTATGCACAGGTCAAGAAGCCCAAATGACCCGCTGACAAATGACAAGATTGTGTGGGTGTGCAAGAAATGTTCTTTTTTTTCCACTTCTAGCAGATTTGTTCTGACATTAAAACTGAAGATGCCATTTTATATCTTCCCTCTCTCTCCTCCCTTAGGTCTTGTAGCAGTATTGTGGGGCACTGCAACAGAATGTCAGCCCAAGTTACGCTCCTATGTACCAAGGATGTATATCTGTACTCATTCCCATCTGCTAGGAAATGCAGATGATAAGTGCCATCAGTGCACACACTGAGAACCTAGCTACTCATGATATATCTGAAACCACCTGATATCTTCACACTGTATACTACTAGTCTGGTCCATGCTTGAGGATAGAAGACCTCTCTGGACCCCCAAAAGCCAGAGTAACGCCACAAAGACGTGTTTGTTTCTTGAAGGTGGTGAGGTAATGATTAACACCTGAGTGTTTTCAAGGTGCATTGATACGGTGGACACTACGGCTTCAGAGAGCTCGTGTGGATTTGCGAAAATGAGAACATGCATGTTTTTGATGCTTGTGCATGTTCAGTTTGTACATAGGCATATTACGTATTGTTTAGACAAGATTGCTTGTATTTACAAGTTATAACAGCAATATGGTGGCAAACTGGTTTCAATCATCAAACAATATTTTATGGGGGAGGGCATTCAGTTGCTATCCCAACTGTGTATGGTACTTGGAGTTAATCATGTTAGATTTTTGTGTTGGATAATTTTGAAAAGAATACCTTCTTTTTTTTCGAAATAGCAGACTGTTGTAGATACTTGGAAATAAAGAAAGGACAAAGTGTTCTGAAAGCATGCACAGGAAAGGAAGTCATAATTCACACATATGCAAAAACAAAAGCATTAGCTTCCTTTCTGTTTTTATTTCCATTTTTATTGTTGCGTTAATGATTGTCTTTAAGTTCATATGTAAAATGCATGGGATTTTTTTAAGTAATGTTTTATTTTCTTTGTTTGTTGATCTATTTGCTTACATGTTGCTGTGTGTTAAGTCACTGTCAAGATATGTGACTGACAGGGATACACATCCAACTGTTTGGTTTGTACACAGATTTCTTTGTATCTGGATTTTCAGGTACTGTGTATGACTAGTTAATATCAAGACAGAGGTAATGACAGAGATCATTGAAATCTACGAGCATTTGGTTTTCAATGGCATCATTATGTTCGTCTTTTTTTCAGTAGTTTTGTAAATGGCGTACAGTTGACTTAATGGACTTGGAGTTCAGTGTAGTCAATGTGATGATATTGCATATTTTCAATTTTACTTTTTAGCAGCCTTTATAAAAAGGGGCTCTTTTCTGAGAACTGACTGCGCGCACATGTGTGCATATTATTGTTTTATTATTTCATTTCTAAATTGCTAGGATAAGCACGCATGTGCTTTTTACATCTACGCCCTGTGTGTATCCAGTTTTGTCAAATTTGTTATCCATTTCCTCCGGCACACAATGGCATGCTCTTCCAAAAAAGTGGAACAGGATTCAAACGGTGCACTAGATATTCTGCGTGCATTCTCGCAAAGGACCTCGGTTTCTGTGTGCTTATTTATTTCATTTATTCATTCTTTTATTTATTATTTTGTATCCTGTGTGTCTGTGTGTATGTGTTTGTGTGCGTGTGTATCAACATTCTGTTTTTATTTGTTGTTGTTCTTGGTGTTGTTTGCTATTGTTGTTGTGTTGCTATTGTTTGGGTTGTTTTGGAGGGGGCTGTCAACTAAACCCTTATGTCCTTTGAGCGCTGACTACATGATCTTTATAGATTTCATTCTTTTAGTTCGAGAACAATGAAGTAATTTTGTACGTATAGTCCCTGTGCGTATGCAGATGTTTTTTCGTAAATTTTCTCATCTTCTCCCACATGTTGCACAATGGCCTAGTCTTCTGAAAAGCGCAGCAGGTTTTAGGGTGTGCATAAGATGTTCTGCGTGCGTTTGTACATGAAGCCTCTATTTGGTATAGTCTCATCTGAAGAACTTTGTGGGATAGGGGAGCGTAGGAGCGGAGTTGGCGCTGATGTTAACTCCAGGGAAAAAATCTCTTTGAAATGGATTTGAACTTGGGTCAGGGAATCCCAAGTTCAATAACGCACATCGCTCTAACCATCCAGGTTATCCTGTCCCCCCTTGAGATTGTTAGAGGCACTGTACAAGGATAGCTGGAGACAGGATAGCTCAGTGGTCAGAGCTCTCGTTTCACCCCCAGCCAATGTTAAGCAGCATCGAGCGTGGTTATCAGCTGGATGGGTGACCTTTATTTGTGCCTTGGCTTCACTATAGTCCTCCAGTTCATTTAGTTGTGAATTCGTAACTGCCTCTTTAGGGACAGGGAAGTTAAACCAGCGAGGGGGAGGAGATGGGCGCCGCCCTCAATATGCTGTCCCCTGGAGAAGCTGAGGTCTCTGATGCCTCGCTTCCCTACGACCGGTATAGGTTATGGGACACCTTTACCTTTGACCTTTCACGAGGTCAGTCAGAATGTACATGGCAAGAATGCACACGGCCAACATTCTCCCACTCCTCACCCTCACACAATGCTTGTTGCATCCCTACAGCTGCAGCACACGCATGCTGTAACGAAACACAGGGAAAATTTAATAACCCCAAGTTTTTGCACGTGTTCACATTACAGAACCCCCCCCTCTCCACTCCACCCCCCCCCCCTCCCCGGCTTTTTATGTAAATATAAGAGTCCGTATCACTCCGATGTAGACAACACGGATGTGTATAGGCTTTTAGATTATTCAGATTTGTGGAGACCATTCCCGTTATTTTTGTTCAAAATCCATTGTAAAGCTACATAATACAACAATTATTGTTCACGTACATAAAGCTATGGGAAAAAATGTCTCCCTCGATAGTGATTTGGAGGAAGATGGTCGACAAGTGTTGGACTTTGTCATTGTTCCGGGAGGCTGTTTTGTAAGTAGGGTGGAGGCTGAATACAATAGAATGGGCGTTCAGTAATTGTAGTGACTCATGTAGAGAGGATTGGAGAATTTTGCTAGTGGGGGCACACAATTGTAGGCACAGGAGTGGATGCTCTCGCACTCGCACTCGCAGGAGTGCAGACACGTGCACACACACACACACACACACACACACACACACATACACACACACGCACATGCACATGCACACGAAATACACACACATACACGAGTGTATACACACAAACACAGAGCACACATACACATACATCACAAACATATTATGTACACACGCACATACAGAAACACACACACGTACACACACATGCACGCACACAAACACACACACACACTAACTCCCTCCCCCCCACACACACACCAACACACACACACTAAAAAGCACACACATACCCCACACACACCAACACACACACACACACACACACACACACACACACACACACACACACACACACACACACACACACACACACACACACGCACGCACACACACAGAGACACAGACACACACAGAGACACACACAGAGACACACACACAGACACACACACACACACACACACACACACGCGCGCGCGCGCGCGCGCGCGCGCGCCGTGCGCTTGCACATAATAAACATACACACATGTACAAGCAATTTGAGACCGGGCTTTGATTCCCGTTCGAGGGATTTTCCCCTGGAGTTAACATCGATGCTGACTCATCATCATCATCATCATCATCATCATTATTATTATTATTATTATTATTATTATTATTATTATTATTATTATTATTATTATTATTATTATTATTATTATTATTACATCATCATCATCATCATCATCATCATCATCATCATCATCATCATCATTATTATCATCATCATCATCATCATTATTATCATCATTATTGTTATTAAAATCTTCACTGGTGCCCCCACAGTTCTACAAGACTACGTGGGAGGTAAAGGTGAAGGTGAAAGTAAAGGTGAAGGTGAAAGTGAAGGTGAAGATAACCACATATTCAGCAGCATTGCACCGGAGAGCAGTTTTAACTGCTACCATGTTTGTATTTTTTAATAGAAAAAGAGTTAAAAGGTCGGACAGTTCTATAGGTAAAACGTTATTACAGTTAAAATACCAGACCCCAGAGAGTGACAACAATGAGAATGTCACCAATTCCGCATCATGACAAGTAGTAAGGAAGGTGGTTTGGGTGTTTTTTTTTTAATGATTCTTTAAACGCAAAGGGAAACATAATAGCACTTCTGTATCTTAGTACAGCGAAAATGAAAGCTTAGAGTTGTATTTATAGTCAGTCGAAATCTCAAAATCGATATTCTGACCGCCATCTGCCAAAAAAAGTATAGCTCCTTGCAGAATAATGGGTTGGTGCGATGCGACTCATTTTGTGGTGGAGCGTCAGATTTTTACTTCAAGGGTCTAGAGCCGTGCTTGTATCAATAGCTGACAAGGATTGGCCCTGGGCTATTTAAGGAAATGATGGTACGATTAGTTTGTAATGTAGTGTGTTGTGTTCTCTGTAAAGATTTCCAATCTGATTGTCTTTATGTGTTGAGTGCTGCTGTTTTATAATTTTAGTTACGTTTGTCGTTTTTTTTAAAAAATCTGAAATAGAGCTGTGCATGTATAGTGTGCTTTTTTTTCTCAAGAAAAATAAAACTGTTAAAAAAACAGCTGTGTGTGTGCGTGTGTGTCTGTGTGTGTGTGCGTGCGTGTGTGTGTGTGTGTGTGTGTGTGTGTGGGTGGTGTATGTGTGTTTGTAGTGTCTTTGTGTATTGTGTGTGTGTATGTGTGTGTACGCGTGTAAGCCAGTGTCCTTCAGTGAAGGCTGCACCATATATATAAAACAACAAAGCCACAACTACATCATCACACACATACATACTTACACACACCACACACATACACACATGCACACACACATACACACATACACACACATACATACACATACACACACAAACCCATACAGAAACATGCATATATACATGGATCCATCCATCCATCCATCCATCCATCCATCCATCCATCCATCCATCCATCCATCCATCCATCCATCCATCCATCCATCCTTCTGTCCGTCCGTCCGTCCGTCCGTCCGTCCGTCCGTCCATCCATCCATCCATATATACATACGTACATACATACATACATACATACATACATACATACATACATACATACATACATACATACATACATACATACATACATACATACATACATACATACATACATACATACATACATACATACATACATACATACATACATACATACATACATACTTACATACATACTTACATACATACTTACATACATACTTACATGCATACATACATACATACATACATACATACATACATACATACATACATACATACATACATACATACATACATACATACATACATACATACATACATACATACATACATACATACATACATACATACATACATACATACATACATACATACATACATACATACATACATACATACATACATACATACATACATACATACATACATACATACATACATAACTACTTACATACATTCAAACATACATAACTATATACGTACATACATACATAACTACTCACATAACTACATACATAACTACAGGGACAGAAAAGCAGACCATATTAACACAGACAGAGATAAACAGGAAGAAATGCAGGTCCACAATACCAGAATGTCATAAGTGTTTTCAAGAGCTTGACGCACTTCGGTTTCCAAGCGACTCTCTCATACTTCCGTGTGAAAAAACCCGCTGTCTGTGATGAGCATGTTCAACTTCCCTGTTATACTGCCTCAAGCTATGCTGTGCTATGCTGTGCTATGCTGTGCTATGCTGTGCTATGCTATGCTATGCTATGCTATGCTATGCTATGCTATGCTATGCTATGCTATGCTATGCTATGCTTCGTGTGAAAAAAACGAGCTGTATGTGATGAGCTCTACAACACACATCCAATAATAATATCATGCAATATGATGCACCACAGCCAAGTGTAGGGTCTCGGCCACACGCACAAACACAAAAGAACGCATGCATAAACACCAGTGAAGGCACGCGCGCGCGCACACGTACACACCCTCCATGCATAAGCTAAACAAGATATGACAAAAACGCAGGATTCGGGCCCCTGCCACCCGCACTTTTGCACACTTACAAGGTCCGTGGTACCAAGACCATGCTCTACTCTATGTCTACAATCTCTACAACAATTCCCGATGTGTGTGTCGCTGGACTTGTGGCGACACCACAGCCCCGAAGATGGCAACCCCGCTTGCACAGAGCCCAGTTTTGTCGGAAAGAAACATGGTACAGTGTGGGCAATAATGACCCCTACAACAAACATCAAACAATAATATCATATAATATGACACAGCACAGCAAAGTGTAGGGTCTCCTCCATACGCACAAGGACAAAAGAACTCATGCATAAACACCAGCGAACGCACGCACGCGCGCATACGTACTCACCCCCCATGCATAAGCTAAAGAAAAATGGTAGAGTATAGACAGAAATCACCTCCAGAACACACCCCAAATATTAATAATATCATACAATATGATGTACCTCAGCATTGCCACATTCACACGCACAAACGAACGCACACACTAACACCAGTGCTCGTGCATATCCCCCCTCCCCTACAACCAAACGATCAATAATTTTAAGCCGCATTTGGAAAACATTTGACGCAAAGCCCGTTTCGAACCCCTGCCATCCGCACTTTTGCACAGTTACAGAGCCCACGGCACCAAGACCGTGCTCTACACTATGCATACGAACTTTTCAACCATTCCCGATGTGTGTGTCGCTGGTCTTGTGGCGATGCCACAGCCACGAAGATGGCAACCCCGCTTGCACAGAGCCAAGTTTTGTCGGAAAGAAACATGGCACAGTGTAGGCAATAATGACCCCTAAAACACACATTAAATAATAATATCATACAATATGATACACCACAGCCAAGCGTAGGGTCTCCGCCACACGCACAAACACAAAACAACGCATGCATAAACACAAGTGAAGGCAAGCGCGCGCGCATACGTACACACCCTCCATGCATAAGCTAGACAAGATTTGACGAAAACGCAGAATTCGGGCCCCTGCCACCCCGCACTTTTGCACACTTACAGGGCCCGTGGTACCAAGGCCGTATTCTACTGTATGCAGACAATCTTTTCAACAATTTTGGATCTGTGTGGCACTGGAACTGTGGCGACACCACAACCCGGAAGATGGCAACCCCGCTTGTACATAGCCAAGTTTGTCGCACAGAAACATGGTACAGTGTACGCCAAAATGACCCCGGGAACACACATCCAATAATAATATCATACAGTATGAAGCAGCACAGCAATCTGCAGGGTCCCCTCCACACGCGCAAACACAAAAATCCGCACACACAAACACCAGCGTACGCACGAACGCGCACATGCATACACTCCCTCCCATGAATAAGCTAAAGAAGCATGTGGAAAAGATGTGACGCAAATGCCGTTTTCGGGCCCTTGCCGCCCGTACTTTTCCGCAGTTACAGAGCCCACGGCACCAAGACCGTATTCTACTGTATGCAGACAATCTTTTCAACCATTTTGGATGTGTGTGGCACTGGAATTGTGGCGACACCACAACCCGGAAGATGGCAACCCCGCTTGTACATAGCCAAGTTTGTCGCACAGAAACATGGTACAGTGTACGCCAAAATGACCCCGGGAACACACATTAAATAATAATATCATACAATATGAAGCAGCACAGCAATCTGCAGGGTCCCCTCCACACGCGCAAACACAAAAAACCGCACACGCACACACCAGCGAACGCACGCACGCGCGCATGAATACACACCCTCCCATAAATAAGCTAAAGAAGAATGTGGAAAAGATGTGACGCAAACGCCGTTTTCGGGAACACACATCCAATAAAAATATCATACAATATTATGCACCAGGCAATCTGCAGGGTCTCCTCCACACGCACAAACACAAAAACCCTCACACACAAACACCAGCCAACGCATGCACGCGCGCATGCATACCCACCCTCCCATGAATAAGGCTAAGGAAGCATTCCCAAAAAATACGCAAACACCGTTTTCCAGCCCTTGCCGCCCGAATTTTTCCGCGGTTACAGAGCCCACGGCACCACAACCGTCTTCTACATTCTGCAGACAAACTTTACAACTATTTCCAATGTGTGTGGCGCTGGAATTGTGGCTACACCATGGCCACGAAGATGGTAACCCCGCATGTACAAAGCCAAGTTGGTCGCCAAGAAACATGGTACAGTGTACGCCAAACCAACCTATGACACACATCCAATAATAATATCATACAATATCATGCACCACAGCAATCGGCAGGGTCTCCTCTGCATGCACAAACAGAAAGTACCGCACACACAAACAACAGGGAACGCACGCACGCGCACATGCATACCCACCCTCCCATGAGTAAGGCTAAAGAAGCATTCCCCCCAAAAGACGCAAACGCCGTTTTCGAGCCCTTGTCGCCCGAACTTTTCCGCGGTTACAGAGCCCACGGCACCGAGACCGTCTTCTACACTGTGCAGACACACTTTACAACCATTTCCGATGTGTGTGGCGATGGAATTGTGGCGACACCACGGCCCCGAAGATGGCAACCCCGTCTGTACATAGCCAAGTTAGTCGCCAAGAATCATGGTACAGTGTACGCAAAAACCACCCCTAGAACACACATCCAATAATAATATCCTACAAGATCATGCACCAGGGCAATCTGCTGGGTCTCATCTACACGCACAAACACAAAAAACCGCACACACAAACACCAGACAACGCACGCATGCGCGCATGCATACCCACCCTCCCATGAATAAGGCTAAAGAAGCATCGGGAAAAGATGCGACGCAAACGCCGTTTTCCGGCCCTTGCCGCCCGCACTTTTCCGCGGTTACAGAGCCCATGGCACCAAGACCGTCTTCTACACTATGCAGACAAACTTCACAACCATTTCCGATGTGTGTGGCGATGGAATTGTGGCGACACCACGGCCCCGAAGATGGAAATCCCGCCTGTACAAAGCCAAGTTTTGTTGCCAACAAACGTGGTACAGTGTACGCAAAAGACCACCCCTAGAACACACATCCAATAATAATATCATCCAATATCATGCACCAGGGCAATCAGCAGGGTCTCTCTCAACACGCAGAAACACAAAACACCGCACACACAAACACCAGACAACGCACACACGCGCGCATGCATACTCACCCTCCAATGAATAAGGCTAAACAAGTATACACCAAAAAACATCGCAAACGCCGTTTTTGCGCCCTTGCCGCCCGAACTTTTCCGCGGTTACAGAGCCCACGGCACCAAGACCGTCTTCTACACTATCCAGACAAACTTTACAACCATTTCCCATGTGTCTGGCACTGGAATTGTGGCGACACCACGGCCCCGAAGATGGAAACCCGCCTGTACAGAGCCAAGTTGGTCGCCAAGAAACAAGGTACAGTGTACGCAAAAACCACCCCTACAACACAGATTGAAATAATAATATCATACAATATCATACACCACAGCAATCTGCAGGGTCTCTTCCACACACACAAACACAAAAATCCGCACACACAAACACCAGCCAACGCACGCACGCGCGAATGCATACCCACCCTCCCATAAATAAGACTAAAGAAGCATTTGCAAAAGACGGCACGCAAACGCCGTTTTCGAGCCCTTGCCACCCGAACTTTTCCGAGTTACAGAGTCCACGGCACCAAGAGCGTGTTCTACAGTATTCAGACAAACTTTACAACCATTTTCGATGTGTGTGGCACTGGAATTGTGGCGACACCACGGCCCCGAAGATGGCAACCCCGTCTGTACAGAGCCAATTTGGTCGCCAACAAACATGGTACAGTGTACGCAAAAACCACCCCTACAACACACATCCAATAATAATATCATACAATATCATGCACCACAGCAATCGGCAGGGTCTCCTCTGCATGCACAAACAGAAAGTACCGCACACACAAACAACAGGGAACGCACGCACGCGCGCATGGATACCAACCGTCCCATGAATAAAGCTAAAGAAGCATTTGCAAAAGACGGCACGCAAACGCCGTTTTCGAGCCCTTGTCACCCGAACTTTTCCGAGTTACAGAGTCCACGGCACCAAGAGCGTGTTCTACACTATGCAGACAAACTTTACAACCATTTCCGATGTGTGTGGCACTGGATCTGTTGCGACACCACGGCCCCGAAGATGGCAACCCCGCTTGTACAGAGCCAATTTGGTCGCCAACAAACATGGTACAGTGTACGCAAAAACCACCCCTAGAACACACATCCAATAATAATATCCTACAAGATCATGCACCAGGGCAATCTGCAGGGTCTCCTCAACACGCACAAACACAAAAAACCGCACACGCAAACACCAGCCAACGCACGCACGCGCGCATGCATACCCACCCTCCCATGAATAAGGCTAAAGAAGCATTTGCAAAAGGTGTGACGCAAACGCCGATTTCCAGCCCTTGCCGCCCGAACTTTTCCGCGGTTACAGAGCCTACGTCACCAAGACCGTCTTCTACACTATGCAGACAAACTTAACAACCATTTCCTATGTGTGTGGTACTGGAATTGTGGCAACACCACGGCCCCGAAGATGGCAACCCCGCCTGTACAGAGCCAAGTTTGTCGCCAATAAACATGGTATAGTGCATACTGCAGAGCACGCTCTTGCTGCCGTGGGCTCTGTAACTGTGCAAAAGTGCGGGGGGCAGGGGCCCGAAACGGGCGTTTTCGTCACATCTTTCGGAAACGGGCCCTATGCTCTTGCAGGGGCGCGTGTGTACGCGTGCGCGCGTGCGTGCGGTCGCTGGTGTATATGTGTGCGATTTTTTGTGCTTGTGCGTGTGGCAGAGACCCTACACTTTCTTATGGTGCATCATATTGTATGATACTATCATTTGATGTGTGTTGTAGGGGTCATTAATGGTTGCACTATACCATGTTTCTTTCCGCCAAAGTATCCTATGTGCAAGCGGGGTTGCCCTCTTCGGGGTAGTGGTGTCGCCACAATTCCAGTGCCACACACCTGAAAAATGGTTGGAAAGACTGTCTGCATACTGCAGAGTACGTTCTTGTTTATGTGTTTGTGCTTGTGGCAGAAACCTTACACTTTCTTATGGTGCATCATATTGTATATTATCATTATGACATTTACAAAACTGCATACACATGGGGACTGGATGTAAAAAAGGACAAGAGTGCTGATCCCATTATCCTCGATATAAAAGAATGAATCAAATGTAAAAAAGAAAGAATAAATCAAAATCTTATCATCTTTCATGCGTGTTGCGCCGGACTTGTGCCGTCATGCAGCCTTCAAGAGCTGAGAATGCTGGTTTCTCGCAAGGTTATCGGGTACAGTGTACGCAACGAAAACCAAGCAGGGCGCAAATAAACAATGACAATATACAGCTATATGATGCACCACAGCTGTGCAGGGTCCATGCCACATGCACGAACGAAAACAAACACACAAACAAACAAACACAAGTGCGCGCACGCGCGCGCGTACGCATACCCACCCCCCTGCCGATAAAGGTGCGGTTTGGGGCAAAGACGGGACCCATAGAGCCCTTTTCAGGCTCGTCCCACCTCATCTTTTGCACGGTTACAGACCCCAAGGCACCAGGACAACATCGCACTGTATGCCCACACCCTTTCCTACCATCTCTGACGCAAGTGGCGCCGAACTTGTGGCGACACCGCAGCCCTCAAGAGCTCAGAATGCTAGTTTCTGGCAAGGTAATGGGGTGCAGTGTTCGCAACAGAAACCAAGCAGAGCGCACAATAATAATGACAATATACAGGCATATGATGCACCACAGACAAGTGCAGGGTCATCTCCACATGTGCGCACACAAACAAACGCACTGACAAACACCAGCACGCACGTGCACGCACTCATACCCACCTCCCTGGCGAAAAAGGTGCGGTTTGGGGTAAAGACGGGACCAATAGAGCCCCTTTCAGGCCCGTCCTACCTCAACTTTTGCACGGTTACAGACCCCAAGGCACCAGGACAACATCGCACTGTATGCCCACACCCTCTCCTACCATCGTCGACGCGAGTGGCGCCGAACTTGTGGCGACACCGCAGCCCTCAAGAGCTGAGAATGATAGTTTTTCGCAAGGTAATCCGGTCAGTGTACAACACAAAAATCAAGCAAGGCGCACAATAATAATGACAGTATTCAAGCATCTGATGCACCACAGCAAAGTGCAGGGACCCTCCACATGCATGCACAGAAACAAACACACTGACAAACACTAGCGCGCGCGCATGCACGCACGCATACCCAGCCCCCTGCCGAAAAAGGTGCTGTTTGGGGCAAAGACGGGACCCGTAGAGCCCTTTTCAGGCCCGTCCTACCCTTAGCTTTTGCACGGTTACAGACCCCAAGGCACCAGGACAACATCGCACTGTATGCCCACACCCTCTCCTATTATCTCCGACGTGTGTGGCGCCGGACTTGTGGCGACACCGCAGTCCTCAAGAGCTGAGAATGCTAGTTTCTCGCAAGGTAATCGGGTGCAGTGTTTGCAACAAAAACCAAGCAGGGCGCACAATAATAATGACAATATACAGCCATATCATGTACCACAGCAAAGTTCAGGGTCCCCGCCACATGCGCTCACACAAACAAACACACTGACAAACACCAGCGCGCGCGCGCGTACGCGCACGCATACCCACCCCCCTGCCGAGAAAGGTGCGGTTTGGGGAAACGACGGGACACATAGAGCCCTTTTCAGGCCCGTCCTACTCCATTTTTTGCACGGTTACAGACCCCAATAATAATGACAATATACAGGTATAATTATGATGCACCACAGTAAAGTGCAGGCTCCCCTCCACATGTTAAAAGTTAAAGTCTGTCCTGAGCCTAAGGCTCATCAGGCCGGTGCTTTTCCCGGTTTCTGTGGCGTTAAGCGACTGAGAGTCATAGACATCCCCCTGGATAGGACGCCAGTCTATCGCAGGGTTAACCCCCAACACAATTGTTGGTACCCCTTTTACACCTGTGTGGGATGAGAAAATAGCCGTAAAGTGCCTTTTCCAAGGGCACAACGCCATAGCGGAAAGCTGGGATCGAACCCGCAACCTTTAGATTATGAGTCCAACGCCCTAACCACTAGACTACAGCGGCGACTTAAAAAGACTTGGAAGATAACAATTCTCCCCCATACCAAACGTACTGAACCTGACTTGTCAGGCACTTGAAAACGGCAGCGCAGCGCATTTTTCATCAAGAAGAAGAAGAAGAAGAAGAAGAAGAAGAAGAAGAAGAAGAAGAAGAAGAAGAAGAAGAAGAAGAAGAACAACAACAACAACAACAACAACAACAACAACAACAACAACGACAAGAGTTGGTGGTAACGTTTACTCCAGGAGTGGCTGTATATGACAACGTTTTCAGTCCTTCGGATGAGACTTTAAACCGAGGCCCCGTGTGCGAACGCACGCAGAATATTTTGCGCACACGTTAAATCCTGTTCCGCTATTCGTAAGAGTAGGCCATCGTGTGCCGGTGGGAACAGAGGACAATATTTACAAAAACTGCATACACACGGGGACCGGATGAAAAAAAGCACATGATTGCTTACTCTGTTATCCTCGATATAAAAGAATTTAAAAAAAACAAAAAAAACACGTTCTGGCGGCTCCTTCAACGGCACTGGAACCATTCCTATCAGCGATCACCTTTCCAATAAACCATTCCAGCAACGCGGAGAGAGATAGGAAGGGGGTGGGATCTGCCGCGTGGGTAACACCTTACCCTCCATACTTACTCACCAAGGCTTTGCGCTCTCTTAGAGTCTAGAGTGT
>JASPKP010000121.1:72500-80857 GCA_030674155.1 Stramonita haemastoma
GAAAGAGAGAAAGAGAGAAAGAGAGAAAGAGAGAAAGAGAGAAAGAGACAGACAGAGACAGACAGACAGACAGGCAGGCAGGCAGGCAAGCAGACAGACAGATGCATCACAGATCTCATGCACATACTCGGCACTTTCAAACACAGTCAGTCAGTTATAAATAGAACTCTAAGCAAAAACCTTGCTCAAATTTGTTTTATTCTTAGTTCTTAAAAACCAACAACAAAGGGCGGGTGCATTTCTTGCATTAAAAAAACAAAATCAAAACCCAACTTAACATGCTACTCCCAACACTTAAAAAAAACAAAACAACAAAGGACTAGTGTATTTCTTGCATTAAAAAATCAATATCAACAAACCAACTAAACATGCTACTCGCAACACTTAAAAAAACAAAACAAAAAAACAAAGGACTAGGGCATTTCTTGCATTAAAAAAAACAAAATCAACAACCCAACTTAACATGCTACTTGCAACATTTAAAAAAAAAAACCAAAACAAAGGACTAGTACATTTCTTGCATTAAAAAAACCAACTTAACATGCTACACCCAACACTTTAAAAAAAACAACAACAAAGGACTAGTGTATTTCTTGCAATAAAAAAATGAAAAACCGATCTTATCATGCTACTGGCAACACTTTAAAAAACAACAACAACAACAACAACAACAACAAAGGACTAGTGTATTTCTTGCATTAAAAACTCAAAATCAACAGCCCAACTAAACATGGTACTTACAAAATTTCATTAAAAAAACGAACAACAAAGGACTAGTGTATTTCTTGCATTAAAAAAAATCTACAACCCAACTTAACACGCTACTCACAACAATTTAAAGAAAACCAACAACAAAGGACTAGTGTATTTCTTGCATTTAAAAAACAAAATCAACAACCCAACTTAACATGCTACTCCAACACTTAAAAAAAACCCAACAACAAAGGACTAGTGTATTTCTTGCATTTAAAAAGTAAAATCAACAACCCAACTTAACATGCTACTCCAACACTTAAAAAAAAAAACCAACAACAAAGGACTAGTGCATTTCTTGCATTAAAGAAACAAAATCAACAACCCAACTTAACATGCTATTGGTAACACTTTAAAAAAAAAAACAAAAAAGACTAGTGCATTTCTTTGCTTCAAAAACAACAAATAGACAACATGCAAGCTACTCCACTTAAAAAAACAAAAAACAAAAAAGGACTACTGCATTCTTCATTAAAAATCAAAATCAACAACCCAAACTTAACACTACTTGCAAACTTTAAAAAGAATAACAACAAAGACTATGTACTACTTGCATTATTAAAAGAAATAACAACCAATAACTCTATGCAACGCTTTAAAAACACAACAGGATAAGGACATGTATTCTTGCATTAAAAAACAAAATCAACACCGAACTTAACATACATTGCAAACTTTAAAAAAAGACAAAAAAGACTAGTGATTTCTTGCATAAAACAAATCAACAACCCAACTTGCTATCTGAACACTTAAAAAAACGACAAAAGGACTGTGTATTCTTGCATTAAAAAACAAATCAACACAACTTAACATGCTATGGCAACCTTTAAAAACACAACAAAAAGGACTAGTGTATTTCTTGCATTAAAAACAAAATCAAACAACCCAACTTAACATGCTACTCCAACACTTAAAAAAAAAACCAACAACAAGGACTAGTGTATTTCTTGCATTAAAAAAAACCAAAATCAACAACCCAACATCTATCTGTGCAACACTTTAAAAGAAAACACAAAAAGGACTAGTGATTTCTTGCATTAAAAAAACAAAATCAACAACACAACTTAACATGCTATGCTAACACTTATAAAAAAAACAAAAACAAGACTAGTGATTTCTTGCATTAAAAAACCAAAATCAACAACCCAACTTAACATGCTACTCGCAACACTTTAAAAAAAAACAACAAAGGACTAGTGCATTTCTTGCATTAAAAAACAAAATCAACAACCCAACTTAACATGCTACTCGAACACTTAAAAAAACACAACAACAAAGAATAGTGATTTCTTGCATTTAAAAAAAACAAAATCAACAACCAACTTAACATGCTACTCCCAACTTAAAAAAAAAACAACACAAAACAAAGGACTAGTGCATTTCTTCATTAAAAAACCAAAATCAAAACCCAACTTAACAGCTACTATTTGCTAAAAACACTAAAAAAAAGGACTAGTGCATTTCTTGCATTATAAAAACAAAATCAACAACCCAACTTAACATGCTACTGAACACTTAAAAAAAAACAACAACAAAGACTAGTATATTTCTTGCATCAAATAAAACAAAATCACAACCCAACTTAATATGCTACTCCCAACACTTAAAAAAAATAACAACAAAGGACTAATGCATTTCTTGCATTAAAACAACAATCAACAACCCAACTTAACATGCTACTCCCGAACACTTAAAAAAAAAATCAAAACAAAAGACTAGTGTACTTCTTGCATTAAAAAGCAAAATCAACAGAACTTAACATGCAACTTGAAACACTTAAAAAAGCAACAACAACAAAGGACTAGTGTATTTCTTGCATTATAAAAACAAAATCAACAACCCAACTTATTTTGCTACTTGTAACATTTAAAAAAAACCCAACAACAAAGGACTAGTGTATTTCTTGCATTATAAAAACAAAATGAACAACCTAACTTATACCTACTCAACATTTTAAAAACAACAACAACAACAACAACAACAACGACAAGGGACTAGTGTATTTCTTGCATCAAAAAAACGAAATCAACAACCAATTTAACATGTACTACTCCAACATTACAAAACAACAGCAACAAAGGGCGAGGGTATGTCTTACATTAAAAACAAAAAAAACAACCCAACTTAACATGCTATTCCAACACTTTAAAAAAAATGAACAAAAAAAGACTAGTGCATTTCTTGCATTAAAGAAACAAAATCAACAACCCAATTTAACATTCTACTTGGTACACTTAAAAAAAAAAAACAACAACAAAGGACTTGTGCACTTTCTTGCATTAAAGAAACAAAATTAACAACTTAACATAACATACAACTGGCAACACTTAAAAAAAAACCCAACAATAAAGGACTTGTGCATTTCTTGCATTAAAAATTCAAAATCAACAACCTAACATAACATGTTATTACTGGCAACACTTTAAAAAAAAGGGACTGTTGCATTTCTGGCATTAAAAAAAAAATCAACAACCCAACTTAGCAGGCTACTCCAACACTTTAAAAAAATGAATAAGGATTAGTGTATTTCTTACCTTAAAAAAACAAATCCAACAACCCAACTTAGCAGGCTACTCCCAACACTTAAAAATTGAATAACAAAGGACTAATGAATTTCTTGCCTTAAAAAAAAAACAACTTAACACACTATTTGCAACACTTAAAAAAAAAGAACAACAAAGGACTAGTGTATTTCTTGCAATGAAAAAACAAAATCATCAACACAACTTAACATGCTACTCACACTTAAAAAAAAACAACAACGACAAAGGACTAGTGTATTTCTTGCATTAAATAAACAAAATCAAAAACCCAACTTAACATGCTACTCCAACACAAGAAAACCAACAGCAAAAAACTAGTGTATTTCTTGCATTAAAATAAACCAAATCAACAAAATCCAAGTCAACATACTACTAGCAATACTTAAAAACAACAACAACAACAAAGGACTAGTGTATTTCTAGCATTAAAAAAACAACAAAATTAATATCCCAACTTAACATGCTACTGTAACACTTAAAAAAACAAGAACAACAAAGGACTAGTGCATTTCTTGCATTAAAAAAAACAAAACAAAATAACGAATTTAATATGCTACTGTAACACTTAAAAAAACCCCAACAACAAACGACTAGTTTATTTCTTGCATTAAAAAAGCTAAATCAACAACCCAAATTAACATGCTACTCCAAAACTTTAAAAAATAAACAAACAGCAAAGTACTAGTGCATTTCTTGCATTAAAAAATAATCAACAACCAACTTAACATGCTACTACCAACACTTTAAAAAAACAACAAAGGACTAGTGCATTTCTTGCGTTAAACAAAATCAACAAGGCAACTTAACATGCTCTTGGCAACACTTAAAAAACAACAACAAAGGATTAGTGTATCTATTGCATTAAAAAACCAAAATGAACAACCCAACTTAACATGCCACTGGCAATACTTTAAACAACAAACAGCAGCAAAGACTAGAGTATTTCTTGCATTAAATAAACAAAATCAACAACCCAACTTAACATACTATTCACAAGACTTTAAAGGGCACAAACAGGGACTAGTGTATTTCATGCATTAAAAAATTTGAAAATCAACAACCCAACTTAACATGCTACTCCAACCTTTTCAAAGAAAAACCCAACAAGAAAGAACTAGTGTATTTCTTGCATGAAAAAAAAAGAAAATCAAGCCCCAACTTAACATGCTACTGGCTACACTTTACAAAAAAAAACAACAAGAAAGGACTAGTGTATTTCTTGTATTAAAAAAACAAAATTAACAACCCAACTGAACAAGCTACTGGTAACACTTTACAAAAAACAAACAAAGGGCTTGTGTATTTCTTGCATTAAAAAAACAAAATCAACAGCCCAACTTAACATGCTACTTCAACACTTAAAAAAAATACCAACAACAAAGGACTAGTGTATTTCTAGCATTAAAAAGAAAAATTAACAACCCAGCTTAACATGCTACTGCAACACTTAAAAAAACCCAACCCAACAACAAAGGACTAGTGTATTTCTTGCATTAAAAAAAATCGAAAATAAATTTAATATGCTACTCCAAAATTTAAAAAAAAAACAACAACAAAGGACTAATGCATTTCTTGCTTAAAAAAAACAAAATCAACAACCCTACTTAACATGCTACTCCCAACACTTAAAAAAACAACAACAAAAGACTAGTGTACTTCTTGCATTAAAAAAAACAAAATCAGCCACTCAACTTAACATGCTACTGGCAACAATTAAAAAAACAACAACAACAACAACAACAACAAAGGAGTAGTGTATTTCTTGCATTAAAAAAAAACCCCACCAAAGTTAACATACTACTTGCAACACTTAAAAAACAACAACAAAGAACTGGTGCATTTCTTGCATTAAAAAAACAAAATCAACAACCTAACTTAACATGCTACTGGCAACACTTTAAAAAACGCAACAACAAGGGACTAGTGCATTTCTTACATTAAAAAAAAAAATCAACAACCCAACTTAGCAGGCTACTCGCAACACTTTAAAATAAACCAATAACAAAGGACTAGTGCATTTCTTGCATTAAAAAAACAAAATCAACAACCCAAATTAACATGCTACTGGCAACACTTAAAAAAACAACAACAACAAAGGACTAGTGTATTTCTTGCATTAAAAAAACAAAATCAACAACATAACTTAACATGTTACTTGCAACAGTTAAAAAAAAACAGCAAAGGACTAGTGTATTTCTTCGATTAAAAAAACCAAATCATCAACCCAACTTAACATTCTACAGTAACCTTTTTTTTTTTTTTTAAAAAAAACGAACAAACAAAGGACTAGTGCATTTCTTGCATTAAAAAACAAAATCAACAACCCAACTTAACATGCCACTGGCAACAGCTTTAAAGAAAACAAACAACAAAGGACTAGTGCATTTCTTGCATTAAAAACAAAATCAACAACCCAACTTAACATGCTACTGGCAAGACTTTAAAAAAAAACAACAACCCAAAAACACAGTAGTGTATTTCTTGCATTAAAAAAACAAAATCAAAAACCCAACTTGATATGTTTCTACAACACTTAAAAAAAAAACCAACAACAAAGGACTTGTGTATTTCTTGCATTGAAAAAACAAAATCAACAACCCAACTCAACATGCTGCTTACAACTCTTAAAAAACAACAACAACAACAACAACAACAACAACAACAACAACAACAAAGGACTGGTGTATTTCTTGCAATAAAGAAACCAAAACAGGTCTAAAAAACAGTCTATCTATAACCACTCCCCCCTCCCTCCAAATTCATAGAGACGTGAACTATCATTCCTGCTAAACATTCTTATAACCTTCCTCCTCCTCCTCCTCCTCTTCCCCCCTCCTCCTCCTTATCTCAAGTAACTAAAAGACAAAAGTTCAAGCATTTTATATAAACACTGGCATGCACCTGTGCATGCAAACGTGTGCTCAGGTCTCTACCTTTACACACTATTACATCGACAGTCTTGTTTCACTTCATAAACCTCCTCTTATAAATGTACAAGCATACACTCATGTTCCTTCATTTTCTTCACATACAGTGTATAACGTAAAATTTACAGCAATATGCTAATGACTATTTTTGCCTCCTGCATAGATTTAAAAAACAACAACACTCTATTGCCATTTTTGTGATAGTCATAGGACAAGATCACTTTGATCTTATATCTAAATCAACATAGCCAGAAAGCTTTTTTAAAAAACCAAAACGACCATCACAACAAAGACCAACAAAAATCCACCAAAAAAAGACACCACTGGTTGCTCATACACCAAACATCTGTCCAAAACTAACAAATCGCAATTATGGTATCCCTAACTGCCTTTTCCACTTAAAAAAATACAACACACACACACACACACACACACACACACACACACACACACACACACACACACACACACACACACACACACACACAACCGAGTGTCTTCATTCTTACTGACCTAAACATACTTTCTACCACTTAACAACACCACATGTCCTATAATACTTCGTGGCCACAACTCCCCCCCCCCCCCACTCCCCTCTACTCGCACTAACATTCAGTGCCCATGACTTCTTACCTCCCCCTATCCACACTGGCAGTCACTTTTTATCTCCCATCTAGCTACACATATTCAGTCATCACTTTTTATCTCCCCTCTATCTACACACATATTTAGTCATCACTTATTATCTCCCCTCTATCTACACACATATTTAGTCATCACTTATTATCTCCCCTCTATCTACACACATATTCAGTCATCACTTATTATCTCCCCTCTATCTACACACATATTCTGTCATCACTTATTATCTCCCCTCTATCTACACACATATTCAGTCATCACATATTCCCATAGACCTAAACATCTTAACCCTCTGTCCTTCCTAGCATCTTTCCCTAAAGTTACCCCCCCCCCCTCTCCATCTTCAGCCCAGGGGATAGGAAGGGGGGGGGGGGGGGGGTCTGTCAGTGTAAATAATATCCCCACCTTCTGGAAACTCTGTGCTGGGATTTCCCTCTTTTTTATCCCTCTCTTTCTTTCTGCCTTGTTGCTTTTCCTCCCGTCACCTCCTTGTCTATTTTCTGCTTTCCTTGTCTATTCTCCTGCCTTTTTTCAAGACTAAAATGAAATAATCGTCTCCCATGCTGAAGTCTGATGCACTAGGCCGGACTTCATGCCCGCGACGCATTTTTGCTCATATTACATGTTTGCTGTCTGCACTTTTAAGGATGAAGAAGATATTCTAAAACCACCCCCAACTCCTGGAGACAAATGTTTTGCCAGAGTGTCAGCATGTACCAAAGAATCTACCTGCCATTTGTGTCCACATGTGGGGCCAGGGTTAGAGTAACTGTAAAGGTTAGTTGTAAAGGGTTAGGGTTAATGTTAAGATCAATATTGGGGTAAGGGTTGTCAGTCCATTGGCTGGTCTGTCTGCATGCATGCATGTGGACACAAGAACAGGTAGACACTATGGTATCCCCGATTAAAAATGTAGCCTAGCCAGGGAAGGCAGAAGTTAACAAATTACTCTAATGACCACTCCTATCAATACCTAGGGGTTTTGTTGGACTTCAGTGTTCGGGGTTTTGATAAGAAAATTCCCATTCAGTTATGGGCAAACGGACTATATATCTGACATTTTTTAACAAGTTTTCTCCCTTGAAAAAGAAACCATTACGTCCATGCAAATGGACTTCATAGCCGACACTTTTGAACAAGTTTTCTCATTTTCAAAAGAAAAATACGCCCAAAATAAACCTCCCCATAATTTTGAAAGAACGATTACTCCCCCCAAAAAAACATGCAAAACTTTTTTTCTTTTTTTTTAAAGGAATACGCCAAAAATGAACTGCGTGAACAAAAACTATCAGCTAGTCCCTTTTTTTCTATCCCCACTCATCCAAAGATAACCATTACGTAGCCTACCTTGTTTCCCCAAACACCCCTTTCCCTTAAAATACATCTACCAAAAGTTATGTCTCCTCCTTACTACCATAACCACCCCCCTTTCTACACACACACACACACACACACACACACACACACACAGGCGGCCGCACCACACACACAC
>JASPKP010001208.1:0-31049 GCA_030674155.1 Stramonita haemastoma
GCATTGGAAATACAATACTGAAATTGTTAAAGTAGTAAATGCTTATAAATATCTTGGAATATTTTTTTCAACTAGACTAAGTTTCACTTTTGCATGCCAGGATTTAATAAATAGAGCAAAAAGAGCGGTACTTGTTATTCTCAGAGTTATTTATAGACTTGATTGTAGTTCATTGAAAGTATTTGTAAAACTGTTTGATTCTCAGGTTCAATCTATTTTACAGTATGGTGCCGAAATATGGGCTTTTGAAAACGGAAATCAGATTGAAAGGCTTCATTTGTTTGCTTTGAAACGTTTTATGAATGTTGACAATCGAACTCCTAATGATCTTATTTATGGAGAAGTTGGAAGATACCAATATATCTTAATTCTTATGTGAAGTGCATTACTTACTGGCTTAGGATAACAAGACTGGAAAATCATAGACTGCCAAGTAGGGCTTATAAGATGCTATATATAATCTGGATATGAGTGGAAAGAAGACTTGGGCTACAAATGTACGGATGTGTCTAAATACTTATGGATTTGCATATGTTTGGGATAATCAGGGAGTTGAGGATGTTGGGAGCTTTATCAAATGTTTCAAACAAAGAATCATTGACTGCAGGTGGCAGGACTGGCATGACCATGTCGAAAACAGTAGTAGATTTAGGGAATATAGTATGTTTAAAGTTACAAATAGTGTTGAACCATATACCGAAATTGAAATGAACAGATATGTTAAAAGTGCTTTGACAAAATTTAGATTTGGTGTATCAGCTATTGCAAGTCATCGGTTTAGATACAACAGGTTAACAGATAAAACAATATGCCGTCTATGCCACAGCTCAGAAGAAAATGAAATACACTTTTTGTTATGTTGTCCTGTTCTTTCTGACCTGAGGATCAAACTTATCCAACCAAAATATTATAAAGACCCGTGTCGTTTCCGGTTCAATGTACTCATGGCATCGAAAAATGAAAATGTGTTGAATAACTTGGCATTGTACATTTATAAAGCCTTAAAACGACTGGATGCTGCTATGTCGTAAGGTATTACATGATATGATATGATTTGGTGTTATATTTTTCTGATTGAAAATGCAATGACTTCCATTGGTATGCAAATGATCACCCCTTCAGTTGGGGGCTATGGCCTAATCTGAATAAACATTTCGTATTCGTATTCGTATTCGTATATTCTCTCTCTCTCTCTCTCTCTCTCTCTCTCTCTCTCTCTCTCTCTCTCTCTCTCTCTCTCTCTCTCTCTCTCTCTCTCTCTCTCTCTCTCTCTCTCGTCAGGTCGAGGAGATTTTTCCCCTGGAGTTAACATCAGTGCTGACTCCACTCTCCCCAACAGTCCTTCCCATGAGACTTTAAACCAGGCCTCGTGTGTGCCAACACATGCACAACCTCTTGCCCACATGTTAAATCCTGTTCCGCTTTTCGTAAGAGTAGGCCAACATGTGCCGGTGGGAACAGATGACATTTACAAAACTGCATACACTCGGGGAATGGATGAAAAAAAGCACGAGTGCTCATTCCATTATCCTCCATATAAAAGAATAAATCAATCAAAATCAATCAATCAATCAATCAAATCAATCAATCTCTCTCTCTCTCTCTCTCTCTCTCTCTCTCTCTCTCTCTCTCTCTCTCTCTCTCTCTCTCTCTCTCTCTCTCTCTCTCTCTCTCACACCATGCCCCCTACCTTTCCCCCTCCTGCCCCGTCTTCCCTCTCCTGGCTGTTAAATGCCATGGCAAACACCACTGTGATCCTATTGGGGGGGTAGCAGTAAGACAGACACCCTCTGGAGGAAGTGAGAGGTGTGTAGGTTTGATCCTCTCCTGAACCATAATTTTCCCCATCCAATAAGAGGTGGTCTGGGTGCCAGTCTTTCAGTGAGATGATAAACCAGGGATCAGTGCACAACACACCTTTACCATACAAAAAATCCCCAACCAGGCCACAAGAGAGTTTACCAGGCAAAGTGCTTCAGAAAAAAGTGCCTCTCACAGGAAATAAAGACATGCAGACAGGAACAGTGAAGCCTCAATCAACATTGGTGGCCCTGCTCTTGTAACAACACTATATCCCCAGGGAGAGCAGCCCTCATTTTACAGACATCTGCTATGACTGACAGTGTTATAGATTAAGGTAGAGTAGAGAATAGAATAACTCCTCCCTCCCTTCATGTGAAAGAGAATAACATTGACAATGGTCTCACTACTGGCTTTACACAGATTGAGATTCCAAATTGTCCCCAAGCAGTTTCTATTGCTTTTTTTGACACGACCAAAGTCAAACATTCCTTACATAAAGCATTTATTCATAAGTGGTACGCAGTAGTAAATACAGAAAAGATTTATACAAATTATATAATGCTTAAAAGAAAATTTTGTGTTGGAAAGGATTTGCTCTAATTACCATCCAATATTTCTGTTCGATTTGCCCAGTTTCACACAAATAATAACAATCTGCCTAATTAATAATATCCTATGTTTTGAGATAATTCAAACAAATGAAAGATACTGTACAAACTGCAATACTGGTGATATTGGTGACGAATTTCATTACATTTCTTCTTCTTCAATCCCGTAGTCTGTTTAGACCGTAGGAGCGCCAGGAAGACCTCGCAACCAGCTCTCTCCATTTCCCTCTGTCCTCGACCTTTCTCAGGGTGTCACTCAGCCTGAGGTCCATCCACTCTTGGACTGCCTGCCTCTCCTTCTCCCGCCTTGCACAGTTCCTTGCAGAATCATCTTGGCAAGCCATGTTGATCTTGCAACGTGCCCATACCACTTCAGTTTGCATTTTTTGACTGTGGTCAGGAGATCTTCAAAGGGCCTGATGGCTTGACCAATTCTGATTCTCACTTCCTCGTTAGTAATGTGGTCTTTGTAAGAGATGCCAAGGAGTCTGCGAAAGCATCTCATCTCTGTGGCCTGTATTCTCCTCTCCAGATCTGCTGTGAGGGTCCATGACTCACAAGCATACAGGAATATTGAGATGACCAGAGTGCGCATCAGCCTGATTTTTGAGCTGAACGAGATGTTCCTGTTCTTCCAAATGGTCTTCAATTTTGTCAGTGCTGTAACTGTCTGTGCAATCCTTGCGAGTATTTCAGGCTTGGATCCCTTGTCTGTTACATTTGTTCCCAGATACTTGAGGCTTTGTACTGTTTCCAAATTCTGACCACCAACCCTGATGTTGGTGTTGATGCCGTTGATGTTGTTGGTCTTCTGCTTGGTCTTCTGTGCACTGATCTCCATGCCATAGGCTGTTGAAGTCTTGTCAAGGCATTCCACTAACCTAACCAACTCTTCTTCGTTCCCTGCCAAAGTTAGTAATTGTTCTGCCTCCAATACCAACTGTTCCTCCATGATCTTCCAGTGCATCTTTCATGATTCTCTCAAGGAAGATGTTAAAGAGAGTAGGTGACAGCAAGCAGCCATGTCTGACACCGACTGTTGTCCTGAACCAATCCCCTATGCCACCATTGAAATAGACTGTGCTAGTGGCCTTGTTGTAGAGCTCCTCAATGACTCTGATCAGGTTGGCATTGATGTTGTACAGCCTCATGGTATCCCACAGAGTTACATGCCATACCCTGTCAAAGGCCTTTTTGAAATCCACAAAAACATGGTAAAGATCTTGCTGATGCTGAAGGTACTTTTCCCATTGTATTCTTAGATTAAAAATCTGCTCTGTTGTACTTCGTCCTGCCCTGAAGCCTGCCTGTTCTTCAGCAATTATCATCTCTGCTTGTGGCTTCAGTCGATTCAGTAGGATCTTCAGCATGACTTTGCTTGGATGACATATCAAGCTGATTGTGCGATAGTTCTGGTATTGTTGTAGGTTGCCTTTCTAGGGAAGGGTGATGATTAGTGATTGTGTCCATGGTGTAGGCCATTTTCCTGTCTGCCAGATCTTGTTGCAGATTATCAGTAGGGTGTTTATCATGGCTTCCCCCCCTGCTTGGACCAGTTCTGCCGGGATGCTGTCTATTCCTGCTGATTTCCTCTTCTTCATCGATTTCACAGCTACTTCCACCTCCTCCCGATGGATGGGGTAGTTGTCAGTGTCTGTTGGTGGAGGGACATTCAGTACCTCTGGATCTCCTGAGGTTTTGTGGTTATACAGGTCTGTGCAATATTCTGTCCATCTCTTTAGAATATCCTGGTCTTCTGTTAAGATCTTTCCATTTTTGTCTTGTATGGTGCTGGTTTTCCCCTGTTTTGTGCCTGTCAGGTCTTTTACTAGCTGGTACACTTTATTGCTGTTGTTCTTGCTCAGATTTTCTTCAATTTCCTGGCACTTTTCTTTAATCCAGGTTTCTGCTGCCTCTTTCATGCTTGTTCTAATTTCTTTGTTGATTGCCTTATACTGCCTCACTCATTCTATCTCGTTTTTCGTTTCCTTCAGTTCTCTTTGTTTGTCACACCAGTCAAGGATGTTGGCTGTGACCAAGGGCTGCTTCACTCATCATTGCTTGCCAAGAATCTCATTGGCTGTATCAGTTACTTACCCTGTTAAAGGTGTCAACAAACTTGTCAATATCTGTGTCATCTGGGCTGAACATGGTGAGGGGTGCAAATTTCCCTCCTATCATGGCTTGGAAGGCTTCAGCCACCTCTGGATCCTTCAGTTTCTCGAGATTGAATCTGATCCTTGTCTGGCCTTGCTTCATGACCTTCCTCAGATGAAGGCGGAAGGTCATCATCACTAAATCATGGTCACTTCCAAAGTCAGCTCCTGGAAAACTGCGTGTCCTTGCAATGTTAACGTTGGACTGGAAGCGCCTCTTCACCATGGTGTGGTCAATCTGGTTGTGGGTTACTCCGTCAGGGCTATGCCATGTCCATTTTCCAGACGCTTTGTGTGGACATTTATATTTGTCTAATGTTTCATTAAACTCATAAAAAATGTTTATCAATCTAATCCAATCATGCTGTTTATAGCCCCATCGAAAATGTTTATGAAAATATTATGTGGAACATCCAAACACTTTGAAGTATGAACAACTCTTGTCTTCATCAAATTAGAAGTCTCTGCTCAATGTTGTTAAAATGATTAATATTATAAGAAATAACAGGTAAGCTTTGTTCAAAGAGTTTGGTATATATGTAAACAGGCAGTTTAGCTCAGTGGTCAGAGCAGCTCGCTTTTCCCCAGCCAAAGTAAAGCAGCATTGAGAGTGGTTACCAATTTGGCGGGTGACCATTTGCACACCTTGGCTTCAGTACAGTCCCCCAGTTCACCCATCTGTAAATGGGTACCTGCCTCTTTAGGGTCAGGGAAGGTAAAGCAGCAAGGGAGAGGGGATGGATGGGCACCGCCCGTAGTATGCTGGCCCCTAGAGAAGCTGAAGTTTCTGATACCTCGCTCCCCTACGACCACATAGGTTATGGGACACCTTTAAGAAAAGATAATTTGCACTTCAGTAGTAAATGGATAGACACCTTATGACAAGAAAACTGACCACAAATATCATTCAGTGCATAGGACAGAAGAAACAGAGAGATGTTTCTGTACACTAGAAAACTGACCACAAACACCAGTTAGCGTGTGGGACAGAAGAAAAAGAGAGATGTTTCTGTACAAATATATGAAAAACTGATCTGGGAAAACCCACTGCAGTCCTTGTTTTGTTATCTGCAGGAATCAGGGGAAGGGAGAACGCTGACAGAGTGATGCTGCCAACAGACAACAGGTTCACTGAATGTTGCAAAGCTTGTAACGTTTTTTTTCTGTTGCTCATATTCGTTTGTCATCCTTCTTTCACCTTCACCTATCCCACAGTCTGGTAGACCATGGGGGCACCACTGAAGATTTTGCAACCAGCTTCCTCCACTCCTTGCAGTTTTCAGCTTTCCATAGTAGGCTATGTTGTTCCACTCAAGACCAGCCCACTCTCTGATGTTGTCTTCCCATTGTTTTCTCTGTCTGCCTCTTCATCTTCCTCCTTGTACTGTTCCCTGTAGGACAGTCTTGGTCAGTCCAGATGTTTGTGTGATGTCTCTGTACCACTTCAATTTGCCTTTTTACACTGAAGTAAGATCTTCGTTTGGCTTGATGGCATTTTCAATTCTGTTTAATCAGCATCCATTTGCAACTTGTTCTGAAATCCAGATTTGAATATCTTGAGGACAGTAAGACGTGTTTGTCAAGAAAGAAGGCAGATTTTCAAGAATAGAACTGCTTTGAAGCTGATCAGCATAAAAATTATGATTAAGGCTGTCTGATGAGGGCTTATTGTATGTGAAAGTGGAGCAGTGCAGAGAGTGAAAGGATTAGGACCCAACACCCATTCCTGTGAGACTCCACATTCTAGTTTGACAGATTTTGATCAAATTTGGTTTACAATGGCTGTCTGGAATTGGTATGTGAGATAAGAAATAAAGCAATTGAGAGCTGTGCCATTAATGCCAAATGTGGTTTGGAGGCAGAAGAGAAGCAGAGTGGTCTGTAGTGTCAATGGCTGCTGATAAGTCGACAAGAGTGAAAAGGGAAATATTTTCTGACTCAGAAGCCAGCAGAAGTGTGTGTGTCTGATGTGAGGACTGGAATAGTGTCAGAGCTGTGGTCGGCACCATAGGCAGACTGGAAAGTGTTCTGTGCTATGGAGTATCTGAGGTTTTGTGTCTGTGTGTCAGAGCTGTGGAGTACCTGAGGTTCTGTGTCTGTGTGTCAGAGCTGTGGTTCTGTGTCTGTGTGTCAGAGCTGTGGAGTGCCTGAGGTTCTGTGTCTGTGTGTCAGAGCTGTGGAGTACCTGAGGTTCTGTGTCTGTGTGTCAGAGCTGTGGAGTACCTGAGGTTCTGTGTCTGTGTGTCACAGCTGTGGAGTATGTGAGGTTCTGTGTCTGTGTGTCAGAGCTGTGGTTCTGTGTCTGTGTGTCAGAGCTGTGGAGTACCTGAGGTTCTGTGTCTGTGTGTCAGAGCTGTGGAGTGCCTGAGGTTCTGTGTCTGTGTGTCAGAGCTGTGGTTCTGTGTCTGTGTGTCAGAGCTGTGGTTCTGTGTCCGTGTGTCAGAGCTGTGGTTCTGTGTCTGTGTGTCAGAGCTGTGGAGTACCTGAGGTTCTGTGTCGTGTGTCAGAGCTATGGTTCTATGTCTGTGTGTCAGAGCTGTAGCACCATTTGCTCATTTATGAGGTTTTGGTATCTTGTCTACCACGTCTGGCGTCAACACTTCAACATGGCTGAAGATGGTCTAAGCATCTGGAGCATTCTAGAACCTCTTTCCCCCCTTCTATTAATCCTCCCTCCTCTCTAGGGAATCAGCAGATTTTGTCCTCAAGTGAGAGTATTGGTTGATCTGACCTTCTAAAGTGATTTGTTTGTAGTGATATCATTGGCTGATCTGACCTTCTAAAGTTATTTGTTTGTAGTGAGAGTATTGGCTGATCTGACCTTCTAAAGTTATTTGTTTGTAGTGAGAGTATTGGCTGATCTGACCTTCTAAAGTTATTTGTTTGTAGTGATATCATTGGCTGATCTGACCTTCTAAAGTTATTTGTTTGTAGTGATAGCATTTGTTGATATGTCCTTCTAAACTTATTTGTTTGTCAGCTGATTCCAGTGTGTGGTAATGATTGGCTAGTCTCAGTTTTCAAATATATTCATTGGTCTGTAGGAATCCAAACTTCTGCATTTAAATCAATAGAACAGTGTGTGTGTGTGTGTGTGTGTGTGTGTGTGTGTGTGTGTGTGTGTGTGTGTGTGTGTGTGTGTGTGTGTGTGTGTGTGTGTGTGTGTGTGTGTGTGTGTGTGTGTGTGGCTACTGGCTGAGGTATTGCTGACTTGTGGTTGCTTTTTATACTGTGATGGGTGTGTGCTGATGTTCAGAGCCTGTGTTGTGCTATGTTGATATTATTTTTATGTGGCTTTTGTTCTTATTTTGTTCTGGAATTTCTCTGTTTTAGAGATAATAAAGTATTTTTGAATTTGAATTTGAAGTGTGTGTGTGTGTGTGTGTGTGTGTGTGTGTGTGTGTGTGTGTGTGTGTGTGTGTGTGTGTGTGTGTGTGTGTGTGTGTGTGTGAGACATTTCAAAGTCATTCTCTTGATTGCTGTCTGGTGCCACATTCTACTTGAAGCTAGATGGGTTGTCTGATGACATTGGACAGAACGATCTAGACTGGAAAACAGCAGTTTCGTTCTCCTGCCTGAGCTAGCTGTGTGTATTGTAGGTGATAAAAACAAGACAAGGTATGAGCATAACACCCCTGCCTGGCCTCACATCATTCTTGCAGACCAACACAAAACTAAAAGTATACAAATCAAACGTCCGCTCAGTCCTCCTCTACGCTTCAGTGACCTGGAGAACCAATAAAAAGATTCAAAGCTGACTCAGAGGCTTTGAAAGCAGGTGTCTTAGCCGCATCCTCAAGATCCACTGGGAACAACATGTTACCAATAGAGAAGTGAGCAAAAGGACTGGCATCAACAACATCCTAGAAGAAGTGAAACAAAGGTGATGGAGATGGCTGGGCCATGTCCTCATGATGAAGAAGACCCAACATCCACATGCTGCACTCAGATGGGCACCACCTGGGAAAAGGAAGAGGGGCAGGCCGTTAGGTACATGGAAGAGAACTATAGAAGAAGAAATGAAAATAATGGGCAAAACATGGAATGAGATCAGATGGCTTGCCCAAGACAGAGATGGCTGGAGGAGACTTGTTGGCGCCTTTTGCTCCACCTGGACCGAGGAGGATTAAGGTTAAGGTAAGGCCTCACATCATTCCTTTGAGTAGAGTGCCTGAGTCCCCACCTCCTGTATTCACCAACCTTCCAACATGGAGAACAAGATTCTCTCTTTGTTTTACAAGTCTTACATAGAGACTGTTCTTAGTTTGACTTCCTTTTGGTGCTACAATAACCTTTGTGTTAAAAACAGGAGCAGTTTTAAGAGAATTGTGAGAATCTGCTAAAGAAAAATAATGGGAAAAATTAAAGATATCTCAAGTTGTTCTGCAATCAGCAGCTTGTCATACAATGTGACTGCCATCTTGGCCAGTCCCTCCCATGCCATGTTTTTTATTTCAAAATCCACTGCTGTCATCTGGGCGCCATGTTCAGTGCCCCATTAGCAAAACAAACAGAAAAAAAGAATTTTTCTTCTGCCAGTAGTCCTTCCAATTCTAAATTCACACAACACTGACTAAGGGATTTCCCCGTTTCTTTAAAAATGAATACCTGTCTGATTGTTACAGTCAGGAGAGCAGGCAGGATATTGGAACAGTGTGTGTGGTGTGTGTG
Organism: Stramonita haemastoma; assembly: GCA_030674155.1. Lineage (NCBI taxonomy): Eukaryota > Metazoa > Mollusca > Gastropoda > Neogastropoda > Muricidae > Stramonita > Stramonita haemastoma. The sequence continues at coordinate 9,239 of JASPKP010001208.1, forward strand.
TGTGTGTGTGGTGTGTGTGTGTGTGTGTGTGTGTGTGTGTGTGTGTGTGTGTGTGTGTTTGTGTGTGAGTGTGTGTGTGTGTGTGTGTGTGTGTGTTTGTGTGTGTGTGTGTGTGTGTGTGTGTGTGTGTGTGTGTGTGTGTGTGTGTGTGTGTGTGTGTGTGTGTGTGTGTGTGTGTGGAGATATCAAATCAAATCAAATTTTTATTTCCAGATGGTACAGAAATAAGCAGTGATTTGCTTTTTTTGATCAAGTCATCTATCTAAAGAAAAAAACAGAAACAAAACAAAAGCAACAAAAAAACCTAAAAATGAAGAAAACATCTCACCAACATTAACTAACTAACATGATTTCAACAGCTTTAAAAAAATATGCCTATAGAAAATACAAGCAACAAAAAACCCAGAAAAAACACTCAAAAGTCTCACACACACACACACACACACACACACACACACACACACACACACACACACACACACACACACACACACACACACACACACACACACACACACACATGTAAATAGATATACACACAGTGTGTGTGTATGTATGTGTGTGTGTGTGTGTGTGTGTGTGTGTGTGTGTGTGTGTGTGTGTGTGTGTGTGTGTGTGTGTGTGGGCATGCAAGTGTGTGGGTATGTGTGTATATGAGTTTTTAATTGTAAGTTTATTGCAATGCCCCTGGCTTGTTCTGACCTCCATGACTGATGTTTGTCAAACTGTGTCAATCAGTATATCATCAATTTGATGGCGACTTTCATCTCTGGGTGAGGTCTATGTGTATCTCCTCCTGTTGGAGTGCTTAGAGAGTGTTGTATGGTGAAACTGTTTGTTAGGCAGAAGGCAGCAAGTGCTTAGAGAAAGTGTTGTATGATGAAACTGTTTGCTTGGCAGAAGGCAGCAAGTGCTTAGAGAAAGTGTTGTATGATGAAACTGTTTGGCAGAAGGCAACAAGTGCTTAGAGAAAGTGTTGTATGATGACACTGTTTGCCTGGCAGAAGGCAGCACATGTATCTCCTCTGAGGTTTTTGGAGCTGTGACCAAAAGGTGGATGATGCCCCACTCCATGTTTTTTCCTTCCTCTCCTGTTGCCTTCAGTCTCCTTTGACTGTACAGACTTTCCTGCCCGCTGTTTTGTCTGTGGCTGTCTGTAGAACAGTGCTGTCTTCTGGTCAGCTGTTTTGTCTGTGGCTGTCTGTAGAACAGCTCTGTCTTCTGGTCAGCTGTTTTGTCTGTGGCTGTCTGTAGAACAGTGCTGTCTTCTGGCCAGCTGTTTTGTCTGTGGCTGTCTGTAGAACAGTGCTGTCTTCTGGTCACCTGTTTTGTCTGTGGCTGTCTGTAGAACAGCTCTGTCTTCTGGTCAGCTGTTTTATCTGTGGCTGTCTGTAGAACAGCTCTGTCTTCCGGTCAGCTGTTTTGTCTGTGGCTGTCTGTAGAACTGCTACTGGTATCCATGTAACCCAGTACTACCTGTTCCATGTGGGGAGTAAACCCAACAGAAAAATCAGTCTGCAGAGAAATGGGCTCCACCAGGCTTCCATCACCCAAGATACGCCATGGAAGACAAAACCAAATCAAAATCCATACCGGCTCGGTTGTCGCCCGTGTCACCAAGGACCGCGCCTACCACTTCTGGACACCAATGTGGAGGTGAAAAGTGTATGACTGGTGTACCAAACAGAATTTGTGTCAGGAATAACATCACCATTGGCACATGGAATGTTAGAACATTGAAAGAAACAGGCCAACTTGGAGAACTCGCACATGAAATTGATAGGTACTGCTGGAACATCCTAGGACTCTGTGAAGTACGATGGAAGAACATTGGAAAAACATCAACCCAGGAAGGCCACAAACTATACTTCAGTGCGAAAGAGGACAAACATGAACAAGGTGTTGGGTTTCTGGTCCACAAGGACATTGTGAACAGTGTCATGGGTTGCCGACCAATCTCTAGCAGGCTTATTACCATCTGCCCGAGGCAAATCCTTTCAACATCACCATTATCCAGGCATATGCCCCAACATCCAGCCACGATGATGATGAGGTAGAAGACTTTTATGAACAGCTGCAAGAAGTTATAGATCAGACCCCCAAGAAAGACATCCTTGTTGTACAAGGTGATTGGAATGCCAAAGTAGAAGATGCTTGCAATAACTGGAGTGGCACATGTGGGCGATATTGTAACAAAGAGACTAATGAAAGAGGCTTGAGACTCATGGAATTTGCTAACTGCAATGACCTCAAGTTGATGAACACATATGGTTCACACAAAGCATCTCGAAAATGGACATGGCATAGCCTTGATGGAGTAACCCACAACCAGATTGACTACACCATGGTGAAGAGGCGCTTCCAGTCCAGCGTAAACATCGCAAGGACACTCAGTTTTCCAGGAGCTGACATTGGAAGTGACCATGATTTAGTGATGATGACCTTCCACCTTCATCTGAGGAAGGTCATGAAGCAGGGTCAGACAAGGATCAGATTCAATCTTGAGAAACTGAAGGATCCAGAGGTGGCTGAAGCCTTCCAAGCCATGATAGGAGGGAAATTTGCACCCCTCACAATGTTCAACCCAGATGAACAGATATTGACAAGTTTGTCAACACATTTAACAAGGTAGTAACTTACACAGCCAATGAGATTCTTGACAGGCAATGACAAGTGAAGCAGCCCTTGGTCACAGCCAACATCCTTGACTGGTTTGACAAACAAAGAGAACTGAAGGAAACGAAGAACGAGATAGAATGAGCGAGGCAGTATAAGGCAATCAACAAAGAAATTAGAACAAGCATGAAAGAAACCTGGATTGAAGAGAGGTGCCAGGATATTAAAGAAAATCTGAGCAAGAACAACAGCCATATAGCGTACCAGCTAGCAAAAGACCTGACAGGCACAAAACAGGGGAAAACCAGCACCATACAAGACAAAAATGGAAAGATCTTAACAGAAGACCAGGATATTCTAAACAGATGGACAGAATATTGTGCAGACCTGTATAATCACAAAACCTCAGGAGATCCAGAGGTACTGAATGTCCCTCCACTGACAGACACTGACAATGACCCCATCCTTTGGGAAGAGGTGGAAGCAGCTGTGAAATCGATGAAGAAGAGGAAATCAACAGGAATAGACAACATCCCAGCAGAACTGGTCCAAGCAGGGGAAGAGGCCATGATAAACACCCTACTGATAATCTGCAACAAGATCTGGCAGACAGGAGACTGGCCTACACCATGGACACAATTACTAATCGTCACCCTTCCCAAGAAAGGGAACCTACAACAATGCCAGAACTATTGCGTGATCAGCTTGATATGTCATCCAAGCAAAGTCATGCTGAAGATCCTAATGAATCAACTGAGGCCACAAGCAGAGACCATCATTGCTGAAGAACAGGCAGGCTTCAGGGCAGGACGAAGTACAACAGAGCAGATTTTTAATCTAAGAATACTATGCCAGAAGTACCTTCAGCTGATATCAGCAAGACCTTTACCATGTTTTTGTGGATTTCAAAAAGGCCTTTGACAGGGTATGGCATGCAGCTCTGTGGGCTACCATGAGGCTGTACAACATCAATGCCAACCTGATCAGAGTCATTGAGGAGCTCTACAACAAGGCCACTAGCACAGTCTATTTCAATGGTGGCATAGGGGATTGGTTCAGGACGATGGTCGTCGTCAGACAAGGCTGCTTGCTCTCACCTACTTTCTTTAACATCTTCCTTGAGAGAATCATGAAAGATGCACTGGAAGATCATGAAGGAACAGTCGGCATTGGAGGTAGAACAATTACCAACTTGCGTTTTGCTGATGACATCGATGGACTGGCAGGGAAAGAAGAAGAGTCAGTTAGATTAGTGGAACGCCTCAACAAGACTTCAACAGCCTATCGCATGGAGATCAGTGCACAGAAGACCAAGCTGATGACTAACAACATCAACGGCATCAATACCAACATCAGGGTTGGTGGTCAGAATTTGGAAATGGTACAAAGCTTCAAGTATCTGGGAGCAATTGTAACAGACAAGCGATCCAAGCCTGAAATACTCGCAAGGATTGCACAGACAGTTACAGCACTGACAAAATTGAAGACCATTTGGAAAAACAGGAACATCTCGCTCAGCTCAAAGATCAGGCTGATGCGCACTCTGGTCATCTCAATATTCCTGTATGCTTGTGAGTCATGGACCCTCACAGCGGATCTGGAGAGGAGAATACAGGCCACAGAGATTAGATGCTTTTACAGACTCCTTGGCATCTCTTACAAAGACCACATTACTAACGAGGAAGTGAGAATCAGAATCGGTCAAGCCATTAGGCCCTTTGAAGATCTCCTGACCACAGTAAAAAAACTCAAACTGAAATGGTATGGGCACCTCGCAAGATCAACAGGGCTTGCCAAGATGATTCTGCAGGGAACTGTGCAAAGCGGGAGAAAGAGAGGCAGGCAGAGAAAGAGATGGGAGGACGACATCCGAGAGTGGACGGGCCTCAGGCTGAGTGACACCCTGAGAAAGGTCGAGGACAGCGGGAAATGGAGAGAGCTGGTTGCGAGGACTTCCGTGGCGCCCCTGCGGTCTAAATAGACTACGGGATAGAAGAAGAAGAAGAAGAAGAAGAAGAAGAAGAAGAAGAAGAAGAAGAACCCAAGTCTCTATCTCCTGTTCATACAGTCTACCTCCTAGTAGAAAGTTCCATGTTCTGTGTACAACCAGACAGACTCTGGGGAGTGTGGGGAATGAGAGAGAGATTTGATTTGATTTGATTTATTCTTTTATATCGAGGATAATGGGATAAGCACTCATGTGCTTTTTTCACCCAGTCCCAGTGTATGCAGTTGTGTAAATCTTGTCATCTGTTCCCACCGGCACACAATGGCCTACTCTTACAAAAAGCGGAACAGGATATTGGTACCCAAACACCTGTGAATTATTCTAAGTTGAAACCATTTCATTTTGACATCAGAAATTTTATGAACATACAAAATACACTTTTTCCAGTCATTTTCAATATTCAGTTTTTCATCCCATTTAGTACGACTTTTTGGGTGATTATTGCTACCAATTAATGCTTCATAAAAGGGCTTTGACCCTTTCAGTACAGTGTTTAGCTTTTTAAAACAAGTAGGCATACTTGAGCAAGTATTGTCTTGTATCACAATCTTTGTTTTTCTGATGAATTCTAATACTGCTGATCTATAACCAGTGAAAGTAACAAAATCTATGTTCACTTCATATCTAAGTCTAAATTGTTCAAATGACATCAGATTCCCATTTTAAAGTACAAAGTTTCCTATACAGTGAATGCCTTTATTAATCTGTGTTTTATTTGCAATGCACTTGTTATCTGTCTGTATTCTTTTATTGAAAAAAACTGGTTCTGCTAACAGCTCGCAAGAATCAATACAGTTAACTTTGTAAAAGAACTCTCTGTAGGCACAAAAAACACCCCTCCAAAATGCATTTGACTTACAAAATTTTAAAACGATCTCTGGTCCATATTTTGAAATGTTGTTGATCAGTGGATAGTTCTCATCTGCAATAGCTTGCCACTTGTGCTTTGTCCTGTGGAGTTTTTTTTTTTAGCCATGTCAGTTTCAAAGATTGTGCTAATGTTTTCAATTCTGGTAATCCAAGACCCCCATTTTTAATACTTTTATGTGAAACATTTCTACTAATTTGATCTCTTTTATTGTTCCAAACAAATTTATAGCAGTAGCTCTGCAAGATACGGAAAAATTCGTCTGGTTGATTAGGTAGTAGCATCCATAAATGAATAATTTTTGATAAAATGAGAGATTTTAATACTGCTATCCTACCTATGGGTGTTAGTTGTCTTTTAGCCCAGATTTTGAACAAGTGTTTTACATCTTCTAGCTTTTCTGAGTAATTTAAATGCGGACAGTTTTGTAGGTCATTTGTAAACCAGATTCCCAGGATTTTAAATTTTTGTGGATTCCATTCCATACCTAGATGCCTCATAAAACGAACTGCTGAGTTTTTTTTGCTCCCCAACCAGATTACACCCGTTTTACCATGATTCATATTTAACCCAGATTTAGACCAAAATATATTTATTATTTCAATGCAAGTTTTGAACGATTTGTTGTCGCCTGCCAAAAGGATTTCTGTGTCATCTGCATACTGAGAGAGTTTGTGTTCAATATCATTAATAGTTATCCCACGTATATCTTTTTCACGAATCATTATAGCCAGTATTTCTGCACATAAAACGAATATATATGGAGATAATGGGTTTCCTTGTCTACAACCTCGTTCAATATCAAACCACTCAGAGACCTGACCATTAACTATAACACAAGCTCTGGTATTTCTATAAAATATGTCTATCCATTTACATACTCCATGTTGAAAGCCAAATGCCCTAAGTACTTTAAACATGAAATCCCAACTAACTGAGTCAAATGCTTTCTCAAAATCAATGTTCAACAAAAGTCCAGGTAATTGATGTTTTTCTAGATAAGCTATTGAGTCATAGATAAGTCTAATGTTGTCACCGATATATCTATTCCCTATGAAACCAGTTTGATCTTCATTAATAAGTTTAGGTAATACATTTTTTATACGGTTAGCTATGCATGCTGATCCAATTTTATATACAACATTTAATAAGGTTATTGGTCTCCAATTCCCTATCAAATTTCTTGGTTTGTGAATAAATAAATGTTAAAAAATGAACACACACACACACACACACACACACACACACACACACACACACACACACACACACACACACACACACACTGCATGCATAGTCGCATAGTTGTATGCTAATGCACAAATGATTACAACATGTCATACAATAAGAGCACTATTAGTTGATAAGATGTACATATAATACTTTTTTTTTAAAAAGTAGATAATTAAAAAAAAATCACCCCCTGCACTTAGTAAAAGAAACATATGCCCACTTCACTAAAGGTATCCCTTACACCATGCCCTGCCCAGCTCTCTCTCTCTCTCTCTCTCTTGGCAATTCTTCTTGTTGTTGTTGTTGTTGTTGTTGTTGTTCTTCTTCTTCTTCTTCTTCTTCTTCTTCTTCTTCTTCTTCTTCTTCTTCTTCTTCTCCTTCTTCTTCTTCTTCTTCTTCTTCTTCTTCTTCTTCTTCTTCTTCTTAATTCTTCTTCTTCTTGCAATTCTTCTTCTTCTTTGCAATTCTTTTTCTTCTTCTTCGTAATTCTTCTTCATCGCAATTCTTCTTCTTTGCAATTCTTCTTCTTTGCAATTCTTCTTCTTTGCAATTCTTCTTCTTTGCAATTCTTCTTCGCAATTTTTTTTTCTTCTTTATAATTCTTCTCCTTCGCAATTTCCTTTCCTTCTTCTTCTTCTTCTTCTTCTTCTTCTTCTTCTTCTTCTTCTTCTTCTCTTCTTCTTCTTCTTCTTCTTTGCAATTCTTCTTCTTCTGTAATTCTTCTTCTTCTTTGAAATTCTTCTTCTTCTTCGCAATTCTTCTTCTTCCTCGGAATTCTTCTTCTTCTCGCAATTCTTCTTCTTCCTCGCAATTCTTTTTCTTCTTCGCAATTCTTCTTCTTTTTCGCAATTCTTCTTCTTCTTTCATTCTTCTTCTCCTTCTTCTTCTTCTTCTTCTTCTTTCATTCTTCTTTGCAATTCTTCTTTGCAATTCTTCTTCTTTGCAATTGTTTTTCTTCTTCTTCGCAATCCTTCTTCTTCGCAATTCTTCTCTTCTTCTTCTTCTTCTTCTTCTTCTTCTTCTCTTCTTCTTCTTTTTCTTCTTCTTCTTCTTTTGCAATTCTTCTTCTTCTTCGCAATTCTTCTTCGTCTTCTCAAAACTTTTTTTTCTTCTTTATAATTCTTCTCTTTCGCAATTTTCTTTCTTCTTCTTCTTCTTCTTCTTCTTCTTCTTCTTCTTCTTCTTCTTCTTTGCAATTTTTCTTCTTTGCAATTCTTCTTCTTTGCAATTCTTCTTCTTGCAATTCTTCTTCTTCGTAATTCTTCTTCTTCTTCTTCTTTCAATTCTTCTTCTTCTTCGAATTCTTCTTCTTCTTCGGAATTCTTCATCTTCTTTGCAATTCTTCTTCCTCGCAATTCTTTTCTTCTTTGCAATTCTTCTTCTTCTTCGCAATGTTTTTCTTCTTGCAATTCTTCTTCTTCTTGCAATTCTTCTTCTTCTTCGCAATTCTTCTTCTTCTTCTTTGCAATTCTTCTTCTTCTTCCTTTTCTTCTTCTTCTTCTTCTCTTCGCAATTCTTTCTTTCTTCTTCTTCTTCTTCTTCTTCTTCTTCTTCTTCTTCTTCTTCTTCTTCTTCTTTCTTCTTCACAATCTGTCTTCTTCTTTTTTCCTTCTTCTCCTTCTTATTTCTTCTTCTTTGCATTGCTTCTTTTCTTTTTGCAGTGGTTACCAATTGGATGGGTGACCATTTGGGTGCCTTCATTTCAGTCCATTCCCCCCCTTGTTCACCGAGCTGTAAATGGGTACCTGCCCTCTTTAGGGTCAGGGAAGATTGAGCAGCGAGGGAGAGGAGATGGGCGCCACCCTCAATATGCTGGCCCCTAGAGAAGCTGAGGTCTGTGATTCCTCACTCACCTTCGACCACATAGGTTATGGGACACCTTTACCATTTTTCATTTTACCATACTTCTACTTCAGAGGATTTGTTTCTCTTTTAATCCAGAGTGCAAGTTTTTATGCTAAGGACTTGCAGTGAATGAAGACCATCTCAACATAAATGTGAAGCTCCACGACAAAATGAGTCCCTTAGCACATTACTCAATTTTGCGCTAGAAGACATTAAAGGTAGGTGGGGGTCAAGTTGTTAATTTTGAGATTTTGATCATTATTAAATTATATCCATTGTTCTACCTTGTAATGAAATATCAAGGCATAAATTTTATTTCTTTTGCTTCTAAATGTGTTTTGAAAATACCCAAGCCTTCATTCTGACAACCTGTTATAAAAATAAACTTGCCTGTTTCTCATTTTGTCACATCCTGCAGTCTATCATTTCAATTTGTAATAACTTTGCACAGATTTGTCCGATTTTCAATCTGTTTTTTTAAATGAATAGCCTTTTTATTGCAGATTCATAAATTGTCAATAACTAAAAATTGACCTCTGGTGCAATGCGACTCCTTATGTGGTGGAGCGTCACAAATATTCCAAGCATAAGAAAACCTGGATGTCGGCCAGGAAACTTTGCTTCCAGAGATTGTGTCCTGGTCCAAGATAGGAGAGGTTGGCTACAGAAACGGAAAGGCACATACAAATACAACTGTAATAATTTAAAAAACCAAAGAGGTTTAAGAGTCCTAGTATTTCAGAAGCCTCAAGCCTCCTTCACTTGTTTCCTTGATGCTACAGCTACCTTCAGCTCATGAAGACATTTGGCCTTCAAAAGGCAACAAGAACCCAGAATCTGGACATGGCACAGCCCAGATGGAGACACTCACAACAGCATAGACTACATCCTGCTAAAGAGATACTTCCAGTCCTCTGTAAACGTTGCTAACACCAGTTGGGTTTTTTTTCAGGAGCCGAATTTTTAAAAATGCCAATGAATTAGTGATATCAACCTCTTTTTGAAAATCTATTTGAAGAGGGTCAACAGCACAGAAATACAAGGATCTAGTTTGACTTTCAGGAGCTGAAGGATCCAGAGGTAGGAGCAGCCATCAAAGCATCTATTGGAGGACAACATGTTCCCTTCATGAGGTCTTGACACAAGGAAATGGATGAACACCTTCAACACAACAGTGACAGAAGTAACAATGAGAATTCTTTGCCAATATTGGCTGGTGATTTGATTTGATTTGATTTAATTTATTCTTTTATATCGAGGATAATGGAATAAGCACTCTTGTGCTTTTTTACGTCCAGTCCCCGTGTGTATTGAGTTTTGTAAATGTCATCTGTTCCCACCAGCACACGATGGCCTACTCTTACGAAAAGCGGAACAGGATTTAACGTGTGCGCAAGATGTTCTGCGTGCTTTCGCACACGGGGCCTCGGTTTAAAGTCTCATCCAAAGGACTTTTGGGGAGAGTGGAGTCAGCACTGATGTTAACTCCAGGAGAAAAATCTCCTCGACTGGAATCCAACCCGGGTCTTCAAATTGCCAGCGCAATGTTGTGACCACTAGGCTATCTGTCCCTGGCTATCACTGGCTTCTGTCCTCTGGGTCTGCCATGGTTTCCTGGTCCTTAGCTCTTTTGCTCAGCCTTGGACTGCATCCTGTTTTAGTCATTTCTAACTTGATTGAATAATTGTAGTTAAAATCATAGAAACGTTCAATTTTAGTATTTTAGTCACATCATGAAGAAAAACGAACACAGAAAACCTGAATTATCTGGAGTAAAGATTCTTCATTGGAATGCTAGGAGCATTGCAACAAACATTTTAAGTTTTGAACATTTTTTAAGTTGTCACTTTTATTCTATACTAGTCCTGCAGTCTTTGAATGTTTGTAAAAATAAAATGCCCAAACTAGAGCATTTTTATTATGAGCCATTATGTAGCATTGATTATGTTTCTAAAAAGGTAAAATCAGCCATAAAATATAAGGCATGGTTTAGATTATCAAAAGTTAGCTTTGTGGCCAATACCTCCAGATGTCAAGGATATTTATTGTACTGGTGTGTCTGTCAAGATTAACAAAACTGTAGTATTTAATGTCTTATCTGTATATCTTCCCCAAGGTCCAAAACTTGATAATACTGACTGGATTAAAAACGTAGATTTTACAAAGAATAAATGAGTGATGTTGGGGGATTTTAATGCGCATGCCCCGTTTTGGGATTTGGAATGTACAATTGTCACCAATAATCCTATTGTAGAAAATATTATTGATTCTAAATTATGTCTTTTAAATGATGGCAGGATAACCAGAACACCTGATATTCACTATCACAAGCCTAGTGCTATCGATTTATCATTGATTTCCCCTTCTTTAGCACTCGATTGCAAATGGGATGTTAATGAAGATTGTCTTGGTAGTGACTACTTTCCTATTTCTATATCATTTAGTAAAAAAATTATCATAGATTTACCGAAATTTGAAGGTTCCAAAGTATTTGTTTAACTTGGCAAACTGGGAGCCATTCCAAACACACCTTAACCTATATGATTGTCAAGTGTGGAAAGTGATGACGTAAATATTTTCTACAGGCTTTTTACAAAAGCTGTTATGTCAGCTACTGAGCTCTCTTTTCCAAAGCCTAAAAACCAATGCAGTGGGAAGCATAAAGGCAATATATGGTGGACAAAAGATTGTGAAGAGGCAGTCCATTATAAAAAAGAGAAATACAAAATATAGTTTAAAGACAAAACTGAAGAAAATCTTATCAATAGTAAAAGAGCTAAGCAGCTATGCAAGAAAACAATTGCAAAAGCAAAAAAGACATATTGGACAGAATTTTGCCTAAAGGAAGTATCAGAATCAAAAGATATGCAAAAGGTTTGGAAGAAGATCAATAAAATGAAAAATGGATTTCACTTACCAGCTTATCCAATAAAATTAGAAAACAATAGTTTCCCAAGCACAGCAGAAAAAGCAGAAGCCTTTAATACAATGTTTTCTGAAAGTAGTTTAACTTCAGAACTGTCTCCTGATGTTAGACGTAAAAGACAAGAAGAAGCTGAACTAGTAAATATGGCAGAACCTCCAGAGGATAATCTGCATTATCTGAACTCTGAAATTCAATACAATGAATTTGTTGAAGTCCTTGAATCCTTTAGAAGTAACAGGTCAGCAGTTGGTATTGATTGCTTGTCTTATCAAATGTTAATTAATTTGCCCGAGAGTTGGAAAAAAGTACTATTTTCATTTCTCCAAAAATGTTGGATAAATGGCACTCTTCCTAATGTCTGGAAGCAGTCGATTGTAGTCCGAGTTCTTAAAAGTGGCAAATCTCAATCAGCTTTAAGCAGCTACAGACCAATTGCCCTCATTTCTCATGTTGGAAAAGTACTTGAAAAAATAGTTCAAAAACGCCTATGGCACTATTGTGAAAAAACCAATATAAATCCTATAAACCAGGCTGGTTTTCGAAGAGGGAGATGTATAATTGATCACCTAGTAAAGTTAACCCATGATATTAAAAAGCAGTTTTCCAAAGGAAAGAGTACACTAGCTACTTTCTTTGATGAAAGGAAAGCATACGACAGGGTTTGGCATCATCATCATCCTTTACACCCAGTGGTGTGTAGGGCAGCAACAAAGACTTTTCACCCCTGCCTATCCTGGGCCAGCATTGATCAATGAACTCCAAGAGTGTTGCATAGCTTCCATCTCACATTCCACTGTCCTCCTCCATGTGTTTCTTGGTCTTCCTCTCTTTCTCTTACCGTCTGGGATCCAGTGCAGTGCTGTTCTTGCGATAGATTGTGTGTCTCTCCGGAGTATATGCCCAATCCATCTCCATCTTCGTTTGCTAATGATGGTGCCCATGTCAGTTTGGTTGCATTTCCTCAGTAGATCTTCATTGGAAATCTTTTCTGGCCAAAATATTCGAAGGATTCTCTGGAGGCAGATGGTGTGGAAGGATCTAAGTTTGGCAAGATCCGTCTCCGTCTTCCTCCAACATTCAGATCCATACAGGAGTGTAGACACAACACAGCTCTGATACAACTTCAGCTTGGTGTTGGTACCGTACCGTGGAGATCTCCAGATGTTGTTCATCTCCTTAAACATATTCCTGGACTTTCCCAGTCTGCTGTGGATGTCTTTTTTGGTGCCACCCTCAGGTCTGATGCTGCTGCCCAGATACGTGAATTTGTTCGCCTGGTGTAAGTCTGTTCCATTTACTTTCACAGGGGCTGGTGTTTTAACATTTAGTGTCATTGTCTCTGACTTCTTGGTGCTGATTTGTAGCCCCACCTGCCGTCCGAAGGTTTGATGTCTGCTGGTCTTTTCCTGTATATGTTGGTGTGTGTGGGATAGTAGCGCCAGGTCATCTGCAAAGTCCAAGTCATCAAGAGTTGAGAAGAGGTTCCACCTGATTCCTCTTGGAGTGTCTTCTGTTGTCTGCCTCATGACCCAATCAATGACAAGATTGAAGAGAACAGCTGACATTACACATCCTTGTCTTACACCTGTCTTGACTTCAAAGAGTGTGTCACTACGGCCTACTGAGCATCTGAAGTTGTTATAGAAGCTCTTAATCAGGTTTACCAGCTTGGATGGAATGCCATAGTGTCGTAGAATGTTTCAAAGGCTGTCCCTGTGAATGCTGTCAAAGGCTTTTTCAAAATCAACGAAATTCACATATAGTTGCCTTTGCCACTCGGTGCACTGTTAAATGATGGTACATAGTGCGAAGATCTGATCAGTACAACTTCTTTGTTTTCTGAACCCTGCTTGTTCTTTTCTCAATGACTTGTCTACAGCATCTGACATTCTTCTGATGATGACCTTGGCCAGTATCTTGCTTGGCACTGACAGAAGAGAAATTCCTCTCCAGTTGTTGCAGTCGTTCAGGGCTCCTTTCTTGGGAATCTTGACAATTACCCCTTTGGTCCAGTCATCAGGTACTTTTTCCCCTTCCCATATGGCTGTGAACAGTGGCTGAAGAATGGTCACTGCCAGCTCAGGATCGGCCTTGAACAGTTCTGCATCAAGGTTGTCCTGGCCTAGCGACTTGCCATTTTTGAGTGTCTTGATCGCAGCCACTATTTCTTCTTTTGACGGAGGGTCAGTGTCAATGTCCAGGTCTTCTGCAGCTTCTGGAATGTCCATTGTCTCTTCAGGAGATGGTTGATTGAGAACTTCCTGGAAGTGTTCGGTCCATCTATTTTCTTGTTCTTTCTCAGTTGTCAGCAGTTTTCCCTGTTTGTCCTTGACTGGCCCCCTGTGCTCCCCTTGAACTTGCCACACACTTGCTTTGTGATCCTGAAGACCCTTCCCTGCTCCCCTTTTGCTGCCACTTCCTCTGCTTCAGCTGCAAGTTGGTCCATGGCATCTTTCATATTGCGGTATGCAAGTTTCTTCACTTTCTTGTTAGCCTCTTTATACACCTCTTCTTGTCTTTCTTGCAGTCGTGGGGATTTTGTCTGCAGCATTTTTTTCTTGATCTGTCTTCTCTCCTCGATGGCATCTAATGTCTCCTGCTGGATCCAGTCTTTATTTTTCGTCTTCTTTAGGTGGCCTAACGTCGACTTGCTCCTCTCGGTGTATAACATGGCAATATGCTTCCATGTTGACTCTATGTCCTGTTGATCTGTCAGGTCTTGTAAGGTCTGAAATCTATTCCTTAGGTCACGGACAAAGTCAGCCTTTAAGGTGCTGTTTCTCAGTCGCTGGGTGTCAAAGCGTGCCTGAGTGGCTGGCCTGGCTTCAGTCTTCTTCAACTGTCTGGATGGTTGCTGTCACGAGGTGATGGTCACTTCCGACGTCCGCACTGTGCATGGTCTTCACGTCCAGATGGGAGCGTCGCCATACACCGTTGATCATCAAGTGGTCAATCTGGTTCCTGTCTCTTCCATTTGGCGAGTTCCAGGTCAGCTTGTGGATGTCACGGTGCGTGAAGAGGGTCCCTCCTATCACCAGGTTGTTCATGGCACAGAACTCCAGTCTCTCTCGATTGTCATTCCTGGTCCCCATACCATGCTTCCCCATGACTCGTTCATAGTCGGTGTTGTCATTTCCGACCTTAGCGTTCAGATCCCCCATGATGACTAGAATGTCGTGCCGTGGTTTTTTTCTGTCTCCGTCTGGAGCTGGTTGTAGAAATTGTCTGTCTTCTTTGCTACCGTCGTTGGTTAGTGCGTAGCACTGAATGATGGAGATGTTGATGTGCCTGCCCTTCAATCTGGCACTCATAAGTCTGTTGTTTATTGGCTTCCATTCTAGCAGGCATCGCTCTACACCTTTCCTAAGGATGATGGCAACTCCCTCGTGGTGCATATTGTGGTCTCTCCCAGAGTAGAGGACGGTTTTTCCAGTGGTGGTTTTCATCCTCCCAGATCCAGTCCATCTGCTCTCACTCACACCTAGGACATGAAACTTGAATCGTCTCATTTCTGATGTTACTTGTGCCAGCTTGCCTGTTTCATTCATTGTTCTTACATTCCAATGTCCTAGTCTTATCTTGGTTTTGGTGGTGTTCAGGTCCATCCTTATCCTGCTGGCAACGTCCTCTCGGCTTTGGCCACCAGCATTCATTCGAGCCTCGCTGGGCTCGGAAGGCCCCTCAAACACAGAAGTAGTAGTTTTCTCTGTTGCTGTTTCTGTAAGGTACTGTTTTTTACGAGACAGGGCTGTTGGCCCTATGCCCAGCCCCCACTCTGGAGGACCAGGCTTTTTTCTGTTGGGGTGTGCTTCCCCCACATACGACAGGTAGTACCAGTTTAGCATGGACTACTGGTAGCAGGCAAGCCTGACCTGACAAGTGAGACCCTCCTTAGTCGCCTTTTACGACATGCCTGGCAGGGAACAGCAGTCCTATTCTCAGCTTGCTTAGCAAGCTTCCCGGGTACTGCACGGGGGCATAAACCACACGCCGATGCACAAATGATTATAAAATGGCATACACTGAGAACAATATCAACGGTTATGATGCAGCATATTACACTGAAAGATAACAGTAAACAAAATTTTAGGCTTACTCTTACGAACACAAACGCTCCACCGCCCCCCCCAAACAACAACAACAACAACAACAACAACAACAACAAAGAACCCCAAGCAAACAACAACAAAAAACACAAATGAACAACAACAAACAAACAAAAATACCAACAACAAAAATCAACATAAACAACAACAAAAGCAACAAACTAAAACTAAAAACACAGAAACCTATGTGGGTTTCAAGCCATACTGAAAAAAAAACAACTGCAGAAATATTTAGTACAGGAGAAGTAATATTCAATCCTACAGAATGAATGAATGAATGAACATTTTTATTGAGGGAAAAGATTAAGCACAATGGTGGCTTGTTTTCATCCAGCCCTCATAAAAAAAAAAATAAAAAAAAAAAAAATAATAATAATAATAATAATAAAAAAGTGAATCAATCAACCAATCAATCCAAACGCGTAATTCAATTATAAAGCTATGAAAATCAAAATTTGTGAATAAATCAACCAATCGTATGATTTGAGCATAATGAGTATAAAGCTATAACATTTAAAAAGAGAGAGAGGGAGTGAGTGAGAGGAATAAGGTGCGGGCTGTTATTATCTTTTTCAGCTCCTGAAGAGGGTAAGAAGAAATGGACAAAGAAAAGAGAAAAACAGAATAGAAGGAAGGAGAGAGAGGAGGAGCAAGAGGAGGTGGAAGGAGAGAAAAAGAAGGATCAGGGAAACAATAAGAACTACAATTATGCAAGTTAGTACCTACTTATGTTAAGTGAGCAAAATCATAACATACACAAGATTATGCAAAGGCTTCATCATAAATCTGAGATACAATGTGCACCTAGACAGTTCAGTGAAATAGAAACGCTTTACACAAGAGACAGACATAATGGTGGGGGAAAGAGAGAAGGGGTGGGGAAGGGGGAAAGAAGAATGGGAGAGAGAGAGGGAGAGAGAGAGAGAGAGAGAGAGAGAGAGAGAGAGAGAGAGAGAGAGAGACAGACAGACAGACAGACAGACAGACAGACAGACAGACAGACAGACAGACAGACAACAGCAACAAACAAACAAAAAAACAAAAACAAAAAAAAACACACAAAAAAAAACCAGACAGGGAGCCAGTAGAACAGACAGAGAGATAGGCAGGAAGACAGAGAGAGACAAAAGACAACCCTGGAGCGAGAGGGGTGTAGAGCGGGGAGGGTGGGGGGAGAGAAAGAGAAGGAGGCAAGAATAAGAGGGGACAAAAGTATTGGGGGTGGTGGTCAAGAGTTGACATAATACTTACACATGATTGAAATTACATGGAATTAGTTATCAATTGTGTTACGAAATAAAATCCATTTCATCAAAATAGTGATATATTGTCCATAAGATGTACGTGATAGATTTTTTTAAAAACAGAAACACTGCAAGCTTTGTGAAGGTTGAGGGTTGATATCTCATTCCACAGTGTTCCACCAGAGTATGTGAGAGTGGATTTAAATAAGTCAATTCTTGGAAGTGGCACCATTATCTTATTGGCATGACGATTGACATTGATCGTGAATCTGTTTTGAAGTAAGGGGGGAGCTAAACCAGACATGATTTTATACATAAACACTGCCTTATTATGCTTAAGCTTGGATTTTAATGGAAGAATGTCAAGTGCTTTATAGTCAGAAATGGTTAATGATGAAGATTTTAAAAGAACAAGTTTTAAAGCTCGTCTATGCACACTGAACAATGGCTTGAGAACATTTGCGCTAGCCGAATCCCAAATCGTTGAAGCATAACTCATATGGGATATAATATATGCATTGAAAAACATTTTCCTAGCGTTTAGGTCTAAGAAATGCTTTATTTTAGATAACTGGTGTACACATTTTGATACTTTTTTGCATAATGCAGAGATATGGTACATCCAAGAAAGGTTATTGTCAATTGTAATTCCGAGAATTTTATGATGGTCTACTTCATCAATTTTGTTGTTATTAATATAGATAGCTGTAGAATAGTTTGGAAGATTTTGTCGCTTTTGTCGAGTTGTTATAATTAAGTACTTAGTTTTTTTGGGATGAAGACTCATGTGATTTAACTCTGACCATCGAAGCAGGCGGTGAATACTTTCTTGCAGAGCAGATGTAACTTCATTCAATTGAGAATGATTGGTATGGATAGTTGTATCATCTGCAAATAACTCGCACTGTGTGTTTAGAGATAAGGGTAAGTCATTTATATATATAGAAAAAAGAATAGGTCCTAAAACAGATCCCTGGGGGACGCCATAGTTATTAGATAGTACTGTCGATGTCTTACCTTTATCAGAAACGACTTGTTTTCTTTCAGAAAGAAATGATAACATGAGTTTGACAGTACTATCTGACAGACCATAGATTTTAAGTTTTTTTAGTAACAGAGTGTGGTCAATCACATCGAACGCCTTAGCAAAGTCTACTATAATAACTCCAGTGATTTTGTTATTATTGATATTAGTAAGCCATTGATCAACTAAGCTTGTTAAAGCAGTTTGACAGGAATGGTTAGTTCTGAAACCAGATTGATTAGGATGGAACAAATTATATCGGTTTAAGTGGTGGAGAATATGTTTATTGATGTGATTCTCTAAAGGTTTTGATAATATGGATAGAATAGAGATTGGTCTATAATTGGAGGGATCTGAACGGTCACCAGATTTAAAGATAGGTATAACTTTGGCAGTTTTAAAAGCTTTAGGAATGGTGTTAGCAGAAATGCATAAATTATAAATGTATGTAAGAGATTCTGCAATAACGGGGGCAGCTATTTTTAGAATTTTACCATCAATGCCATCAAGACCTTTCGTCTTGATGGCCTTTCTCTCCAGAGAGAGAGAGAGAGAGAGAGAGAGAGAGAGAGAGAGAGAGAGAGAGAGAGAGAGAGAGAGAGGGGAGAGAGAGAGAGAGAGAGAGAGAGGAGAGAGAGAGAGAGAGAGAAGGCAAGGCAAGGCAAGGCAAGGCAAGGCAAGGGAAGGCAAGGCAAAATTCTTTTATTCGAGGATAATAGATAAGCACTCATGTGCTTTTTTACATCCAGTCCCTGCCCTTTTCAGGGATAACATCAAGATAAAAAGATAGCCTCAGCTAAACAAGAACAATTATAAAGAACCAATTACCAAGAGCAAGAAACCATACCAAGTATCAAACAACAGGTAAGAAATAAGACAGAGATACAATATTAAGGTAATGTTATAAGAAGGTACTCATTCAGAAACGAAAATAAGAAGTAAGAATCAATGATGATTTTGATTTGAATATAAAAAAACAAACAAACAAACAAAGCACAAAAATAACCAAAACCAAAACAAAACGAAACAAAACCAAAAAAAAGGCGTAATAATTAAAGTTCAAACATGAGAATATGATGAGGTTAGATGACTGAAAACATCAATCCACCACCATCTATCATCAAAATAAGTCCCATAAAACATAAGATTTTGATAAAAGGTGAGAAAGAACAACAGCAGGTAAGAAATAATGACTGAGATACAATATTAAGGTAATGTTATAAAAAGGCACTCATTCAGAAACGAAAATATGAAGTAAGAATCAATGAAGATTTTGATTTGAATACAAAAAAACAACAAAAAACCAATCAAAGCAAAAAAAAAAGTGCAATAATTAAAGAGCAAAATAAGAATATGATGAGGTTAAATGACTGAAAACATCAATCCACCACCATCTATCCTCAAAATAAGTCCCATAAAACATAAGTGTTTGAACAAAAAAAAAACACACACACACACACACACACACACACACACACACACACACACACACACACACACACACACACACACACACACACAAATCTCACTTAGTCTTATGATTATGGTCATAAGATCATCATAATCAGAGAGAAGTGAGCAGGGAGAGGGCAGATAGTTTGAGAGGGGAGAAGTGTGGTTTGTTATTTTTGATGCATCAAGTGGATTAGAAGGTGATTTTTGAAGGTTGTTAATGATTGATGCTGTTTAATTGAGTCAGGGAGGGAGTTCCATAGTGTAGGGCCTGAGTGTAGTAAACTAGTTTTGAACAAGTCTATTCTTGGGATTGGGACACTTGGCTTTACCTATTTCTGGAATGATTCATTGGGAATTTGTCTTTTAAGGATGTGGGGACATTTCCTGTCAGTATCTTAAACATCATGATGCCTTTGTTATATTTTAGTCTTTGGTATAGGGGAAGGATATTTAACTGAGTATAATCCCCTTCTAGCAAGGTTGTTTTCTTCAGAAGGACCAGTTTGAGACCATGTTTACACAGACTTAGTAACGTTTCATCATATTTGCACTAGCAGAGTCCCATAGGGTTGCAGCATAGTCTATTGAGGATTGTATATAAGCTTGAAAAAACAGTTTCCTTGAATGGAAATCGAGAAAGTGTTTAATTTTAATCAACTGGTAGACTTTTTTGGACAAGTATTTGCATAGATGAGATATGTGGTAGAACCAGCTCAGATTTTCATCGATTGTCACTCCTAGAACTTTGTGGTGAGAGGTTTGTTTGATTGCTCCCTTTTTATGTGAATTGGAAATAGTTTATGTGGTAAATTTTGTCGCTTTTGTCTGGTGGTGATAAGCATGCATTTTGTTTTTTGGGGATGGATAGACATGTGGTTCAGTTCAGTCCATTTGACAAGGTCGTCAGTGCTTTTTTGTAATAAGGTTGTAAGATAGTTAATGTCATTATGGCTCGTATGTATGGTTGTGTCATCTGCAAATAGTTCACATTTGGAATTGATATATAGGGGAAGGTCGTTTATGTATAATGAGAAGAGAATTGGGCCCAATATGGATCCCTGTGGTACTCCATATTGAATGGGCTTTAGTTTGGATGTTGATGTAGCCATTGAGACACACTGGTGCCTATTTGTAAGATATGAATCGAGTAGTCCTAGGGTTTTTGTAAAAATGTTATACAGGTTTAGCTTTTTAAGGAGAAGTTTGTGGCCGATTGTATCAAATGCTTTTTTGAAATCAACAAATAATACTCCACAAAATTTATTGTCATTGATGTTTGATAGCCAATTATCTACAAGACTGGTTAGTGCTGTGGGACATGAGTGCTTTATCCTAAATCCAGACTGATTAGGATGAAGTAAGTTGTTGATTTCTGTATGACGGACTAAGTGTTTATTCATATGTTTTTCCAGTGGTTTTGAAAGGATCGGTATAATGGAGATGGGCCTATAGTTTGAAGGATCAGAAGCATCGCCAGACTTGTAGATGGGGATTACTTTAGAACATTTGAAGGCGTTGGGGAAATAGTTCTTATCAAGGCAGAGGTTATATATATATGTTAGGGTGTCTGTGAAAACTGGAGCTGATAATTTTAATATACTGCTGTCTATTCCATCAAGACCACACGTTCTTGATTGTTTGAGGTGAGTCAGATAGTTTTAGACCTCTGAGATAGACATGAAAGATGTGAAGTTTTGAAGGAATATGCTTTTCTTGGCAGAATTGTTTTAATTCATTGAGATCATTGGACTCTGAGTTATCATTGCTAATTACATTGGAAGAAACATTGATGAAGTGGTTGTTAAGTTTATCAGCAGAGATGTCTTTGATAACATTTGATTTAGGAGTTGATTGATTGTTTGTTATTTGATTTATTGCTCGCCATACAGTCTTTGAATTTTGTTTAGAAGATAGTAGGTCTTGAAAATATTTCTTTTTTTCACGCCGTTCTTGTGAGATTATGGCGTTTTTAAATTTTTTTTACTCATCATAATATTTGTGTTCTTTTTGAAGGTCTCTAAGATAACATGCTTCCTCTAGTTCCTTTTGTGAGCCAAGGCGGTTTGGGGATGTGTTTGATCCTAATGATTTTAAATGGAGAATGTTTGTTATAGATTTCAGTGAACGTTTTTATCCAAAACTCAATGGCTAAGTCTGGATCAGTAATATTGAAGGTTTCTGAGAGTATGGAGTTGCATAAGTCTATGAGAAAAAGCTGTTCATTAAACTTTGCAAAGGAACGATAGGTTATAGTTTTATGGCCAGGTTTGGGAATTTTTGTTCCTTTTTTGACCATGTAGCGCAGACTGGGTAGTGATCGCTGCAGTTGTAGACAGGGACACATGTTTCTATGATGTTTTCTGGGTTTGATACATAGCTGTGGTCAATTAATGTGTTTGAATTTGATGTGACTCTCGTGGGAGATTAAACTAATTGGTGAAGATTGAATGAATTCATAACTTGGGTCCATTGATTATGTATTTTTG